>JAAHCF010000661.1:0-21080 GCA_038367545.1 Beauveria asiatica | reverse complement strand
TTTTTTTTTTTTTTTTCAAGAGAAAAGGGTAACAAGTCTATTTATTACCGAGCTAGTATGTCATTATGCTTGTATTTTCTTTGTTCAAGGAGCAATGTTGTGCAACTCTTGGTGCAGACAGGTCTGGACAGGTGATGAGGTTAGCGCTACAGGCGACCCTGATGGGGACAGGCAGGCCTGTTGGTAAGAAGGCTTGGAAGGTTATCGGCAGCGGCTGAAGCGGGCATGTAGCGGCAGCGGAGCGTAGCGGGGTTCGGGACGGGCGATGATGAAGTGAGGCCGGGATTCGTTTCTTTTTTTCTAACTAGTTGGGGTTGGCTATGTAAATTGGAGCGTGTGGTTCAAACTCCTTCAAAGGGCCCGTGTCGTGGTGTATGTAGCTTGCTTGTGCATGTCATCTGTGCTTCTCTTGACAACGTGCGAAACAGAGGCTGCGACGAGGACAACAAACATCTCAGTAACAGCTCGAATTTGCTGCTAGGCAAGGTGGCTTAAATTAGATATTGCGATATATTTTAATCACACAACTCACCCGACAACAAATTACCGGCTAGTTCCGACGGTGTCGAGAGTTCTCACCCGAGTAGGCGAAACACTAGTACTTTTGTCCGTCGCTTCGCCGCATCTCAACTTGTCCGCTGCCGGCTCTTCTATGCATTGGCTTGTTTGCCGACATCAAACATCTAGGCCAAAATTACCCGCCAACACTCATCTAATGATAGCATGTAAAAGTAATCAGCAGGCAGCTGAAACGATAGCGCCTATCCGGATTGCAGTTTGCTCGGGTTACACAGCTGGCGGCACCCCAGAGCCAAGGCTGAGACAGCGCCTCACTCATAGTCACCGTCGGCATACGGCCCATGCGCCGGAATCAGATCCCGGGACATGTCTGCAAAGTCAACTCCCAGCTGTGATTTAGTTGTGCCTTGGCTGCAGGTGGCTAAAAATAAAGGCGTCCGGGCTGCCGACGGATTACTCGTGTTGGTATCCGACAGCAGAGCGGGCGCTTTGTTTGCTGGGTTTGTCTCCTAGTTAGAGGCTTCGAATCAGCCCCCAATACTCGATGGAGAGATAGATTGCTCGCATTGCGTAGATGTTTCCATGGCTCTGTTGTGATCGACTGGCCCTATCGCAAGATGAAATCATGGTATATTAAGGCCGGCATTGCTGATCCAGAGGGCTGCATATGTTGTTTGCCACATAAAGAGTTAAGACGTGCTGCTAGGCTTGCCCTGATTGGGTGGAACAACCTCTGCCAGATTCTTCCTGCCTCAACTTCCAGGCATCAATCTCTCTTGCCATATATTCTCCCAAGGCTGCCTGCACGTGTTCTGGTCCTCCCTCCCATCCTCGTGACTTGGACACCCCAGCCCGCCTGTTTGCTGCACGCGCCCTTGGTACGTGTCTACAGCGAGACGCTTCGAGACCAACAAAGCCGACCATTTTATTTAAAAGCATCCCTTTTTCATCGCAAAATCAGCTCACATCCGCCAAACCGACTTGCTCGATTTTTTTCTTTTTTTTTTTGCATCGCAAACTTGACCTGGCGGCCTTTCTACACGTCTCTCTCTACGCGCTTACTTACATCCGGCCGCGACATCACGAGATTTGGAACCACGCAAAAACACGTGAGGCAAAACCCGTGATCTCGCACCCCCCCGAGGCCCAAAAAACACATGATCTGGCTGGTAAGTGCATCGTCCAGCACCAAGACGCCCGCTTTGCCCTTTGTGATGCAATTGTCCACATCTCGTTGCGATTTCGATGCCGCCAGTGCGCGCATCGTCGCTGCCCAGTCGCCTGCGACCGTCGCCACGCTTCTGCCCAACTATTCCCTTGCCTCTTGTTCCCTATTTGGCCTGTCGCCGTCCCAGTCGGCCGTCTCGCATCAACTTGCGCGCTGCCATGAGCTGCGTCTATCTGCTTGGCGCCGCTGCACGTCGTCTCGGGCGCAGCGTGGCATTCCGTCGCGTTCCACAGTCAACGAAACGAAGCGAAATTTTCATTTTGCCTCTTTCCATCTCATGACATGGCGACTCACCTCGCCTCATCACCCCACCCAAAAGCATCTCATACGCAGCAGCGTGCCATAGCCAAGATACGTCACTACTCCATCGCTCACATTTAATGCTGCATGCGTTGTTACCTGCCTCTTCATCCGTCGTCGCCTTGTCCCCCCCCCTCCCCCTCTTCGCCATGGTCGTCGACGCGCATGTCTCTAGCTCTGTCTAACACTCACTAGTTGTAGCCGAGCACGCCTTGTAAAGCTGGATCTCCATCAGGAGGCCATGTCGGACCCTCTCGCGGATCACCCAGACCTCACTGCCCTGACCGGTTCGCCCGGCCAGAAGCGCAAGCGAGAGCCTGACAGCCCCAACCAGCGCCACAAGCGCATGGCGGCCCCCGCGGCCATGATGGCCGCTGAGACGGCTGCCTTTATTGAAAATGCCATTGAGGCCAGCACTGCTGCTGCCGCAAACGGCGTCAACGTAGCCGACTTTAACGCCCTGCAGCAGGCCACCCACGGTGACCACCCCGACCACTCCAGCAGCGATGCCACCACCACAGCGCAGGCTGCCCTCGGCATGTATCCCACGCTGCATGTGCCTCCGTCCACTGAAGAGCAATTTGCCGCCCAGGCTGCCGAAAATGACGAGGACCAACACGATCCTCATCCCTTCCCACCAGAAATTCCGCAGGACATGATGGACCAGGTCAGCCACCAGCCCCAGAACGGCGAGCAGCAGCAACAGCAGCAGCAGCAGCAGCAGCAGCAGCAGCAGCGCCACTACTCGGCGTCGTCCCAGGGAGGCAGTGCCAAACCGCCGGTGGGCTCGGACGAGTGGCACAAACTGCGCAAGGACAACCACAAGGAGGTGGAGCGTCGCCGCCGCGAAACCATCAACGAGGGCATTAACGAGCTAGCCAAGATTGTTCCGGGCTGCGAGAAGAACAAGGGCTCGATCCTGCAGCGCGCCGTCAGCTTCATCTCGCAGCTCAAGGAGAATGAGCAGCAAAACATTGAAAAGTGGACGCTCGAGAAGCTGCTTACGGAGCAGGCCATTACCGAGCTGAGCCAGTCCAATGACAAGCTCAAGCAGGAGTGCGAGCGCCTCTACCGCGAGCTCGAGACGTGGAAGCGCGTCGCGCAAAACGCCGGCCTCGAGCCGCCGCAGCCCAAGGAGGAGCCCGGCGCGTCGGCCTAGGTGGCCGAAGCCACGCTGGCGGCGAAGCTGTGAGGATCTTGGCCACCGCATGCGTCATGACACGCCTTCTCTTTGGCTTTTAATGCCTTTTTTCTTTCTCGTTGATACAGAGCCACAACCCCTTGTAATAAGTGTATGCTCCGACAACGTGGCGTCGTGCGAGTCGTTATTTTTCTTTTGTCTGGTATTGGGGATGGGAGCTAGGCGTTGGTACTTGGATGTTCTTTGTTTCATTTCTACCTTTTTATTTGACGTTTTAGGGCGATATTAAAGTCTATGTGAATGTCAAGTCTTGACTTTCCTTTTAGATGCTTTTGACTTCGATTAGGTCTCGATTTGCTTTGGTTGCCGCCTTGGCAGACTATATATACATTGTTTCTTCTCATGCAAGAAATGTCTCTTGACTTGACTTTCATATATCCCGCTGTTGTCGTCAGACCGGCATACGCTACATTCACTCTTCTTCCCGCCACACATCTCTTCTCAAGCAGACGCTGATGTCAAGGTCCACACACTCGCACATTGCGCGGTTCTCAACAAAAGCTGTGACGGGCGGTGGCTTGGCCTGCATTTCAAGATACCAAATACCGCCAGTCCTTGTGAACGGTCGGCACGCCCCCCTCTGCTACCTATACGCAGCCTCCAAGTTATCGTTTGCTTCGCCAAGTACGCGTACGTCTAGACCTTTGGCCAACGGATTGCAATACCTGAAACTAAGAAGTAAGCAGGAACCGAATATCAAATAGTTTTTTTTCCCAACGGACACAGGATACCCCGCGGTAACATTGCAGAATGGTAAATATCAAACATATGCAACTCTTTATTCATCTCGAGTCAAGGCAGTCAGCAGTTTGCATAACTATAGCAACACTGTTTCGCCTTCGCTTGCGAGAGAGAAGAAGGAAAAAGAAGCATCTCCATGAAAAAGAGGTTGACTTGTGGAAGGAGGACGGAAAGGAAGGCAGGGAGGGGGGGGTGTGACAGTTAGCTCGTGAGGAACTAGTAAATATACAGACAAGACTATGTACAACTAGTTGGTTTTCTCTCCAGATTAGAGTTTTGGCTTGCATAACAACGCCATTCTTAGGCCCGGCGCGTAATTATGGGAACATTCTTCATTCAGCCATGGCCTCTTTTTTTCCTTCTTCTCTGAGTCTGACCTTTTTTGAGCAGGGATCTAGATGGTTGACAGTTTGCTCGGAAGCGGAGGAAAGGGAGAGGTATTTGACCGTCTGCCGACTTTCTTGCTGTCTCTCCTCTTTCGAGTTCAAAGTTCTGTATCTTGTCGGTTGATTCGGAGGCGTTTTCGTTGCAGTTTTCATTTCCCTTGGGTTATCTGTTTCCCCCCCCCCAAAATGATCAAACCCTTCCCCAGCCTCTCCGTCTGTGGTCTCTCTTTCTCTCGGCCGAGAAGATCAGATGGTGATGCTTTCCTGGTACCTTTCGTACACATCATTTCTCGTATCCGGAGGGGCCCGCCGGCTTCGGCAAGGAGATTTCTTTCAAGATGAAAGCTACAAATGACAAGCGGGCAGGGAAAAGGGAGGGGGGGGGGTGCCGGGCGGGCATCCTCATCGAACGTTTTTTCGTGGGGAGTTGCCCAACAGAGCTAATATAATAGAGTTTACGCCTGCATCAAAACGGCAAGACATTCTCAACCCAAGTTGCCAGTTGCCAAGACAATTTTACTGTACCCCCTTCTGTCTGTCTCTCTCTCTTGACATTTCAAATTTCTCGGGCTTCTCTTCGGGCTCCATTCAAGTTTTCGTTGAGTCAAGGTTGAGGGGTACATCCGGGTTATTAACGAAGACGAAAATGATTTAATCGCGATCCAAGTCTGTCAACCGGTCGGCTTCCCTGCCGTATGCACAACACTCTTCTGTGAACCTTGTTCATGCCGGGGAGTACTCGGGATGTCGGCAGGATACGGCTCTGCCCTCAACGAGCCTGACTACATCGACGATTCAACGAGTGGGAGAGGGCGAGATCAAAGCAAGGATTTATTTAGGCTCCTCAGTCTTCTCGTCCTCTCCTTCTCCTTCTTCTCCTGCTCCTCCTTCTTCTTCTCTCGCTTTCTCATATCAGATCTCGCTCATTGTTTTCTTTGCTTCTAGTCTAGTGACCTCGGGATCTTAACTCAAACCGCCTTCGCATTGGAATAAATCCAGATTACACTCGTAGATCCTCTGGGATTTTTCCACATTCCAAGCATCTCTCCAGGCCTTTTTTTTTTCTTGCTGCGTGTTAGTGGAGCTGTCCCAGCCATTCGCCGATGCATCTTGCTACATGGCTCTCGGGATACTATCTCCTCACAATCTCGAGCACCGTCTTACGAAGTAGCCTTGCAATCCAATCTGCTTTTGGACTACGCGCCCTCTCGGTTGTATGTACATCACTCAGCGACCCAGCCTTGTTTCATCAAAGCGGCCACGTGCTCACGTGCTTTATGCTCGTTATGCCAACGAATAATAGCGAGTTCCTTTCTATAAAGTCTAGACCAATTTGACACGGCCATAAGCCGGCAACTAGTTGGCCGACGAGCGCGATTCTACGCTTTGTTGCGTCTCGACCGATTCCTGTCCCGCATCTTGCAGCCAAGTACGGAGTACTACGTAATAGATAATAGAGCGATGTGTTGTATGCAAGGTTGAGTTGAAACATCCCAATCAGTGCGGCCCATCAATCTCTGTGGGCTTTGGTGAGGGACGTGCATGGTGGATAAGTGGCTCTGGTTTGTCCACTCAATCTCATTCAAATCTGGTTCATTGCTCATGTCATGACGATATTGCCCCTTACAATCGTGCCTACGGGGTTGGATGTTGCAGAATAGTGGATGGCCAAGTCCAAAGCTCGCGCAACGGTTTCCTCGCATAGCAACAGCAAAAGGCACATGAGCTGAGCGTGATGACAAAGAAACCCAAGGTTCCATTCATATCTGGTTCCTTGCAACCCTTTTCGCCTGTTCACACGGCGTAGATGACTAGTGCGCGTCCTCCGATACTACGAATAGTTAGAACTGTTCTGATGGGCGCCCTGTTGTCCCGAGAGTCCACATGCATCCCCCCCCGGCGACAGAATCGCCCACTAATAAGTTAGTAAAGAAAACCTACGCTTCAAGTCAATAAAATTCAAACAGGCATTGTGTTGTGTGCAGCACAAGTCGTCGTCTTTGAAACTGTAGCAAGAGAGAGAGAGGGGCAAAAAGAGAAGGAACATGCTTGCAACAAATTTCTATAGCAAACTATCTGATATGCAACACCGCACACTAGTTAGTACGTCGCCCTCACTCCTCCATCTTCTGTTCAGGCCTTCCTTGTCCGTCGCTGCCATTTCAGTCTTTATTGTGGCCTATTATGCGTCTCCAGTGCTTTGACACCCACTTGTTCGTTTCAGGGGGGGGGGATAGTTGCTGGCCTTTGCGCTATGCCTCTTCCTTGCTCACCTTTTCTGGCCTCTTCCTTCTACACGACGACACGAATTAGGCAAAAAGAAAAGGAGGGGAAAAAAAAGAAACAAAAAAAAGTCGGTGATGAGAAATGAAAGACGGAGCAAAATTAATATGAAACAAACGTTCATAGATCATAAACGGGGCATGTTGATATTCGTTATGTGAGGAGCAAAGATTGTAAACAACATGATAGCAAACGGGCCTTTTTCCCGTGTATTATTAGCCAAAAGAAGCTGCTGGCACACACACACACTCATACTTGTGCCCAACAGAAAAAGAACCACAGACAGCCGCGCGCACAATTCTGAGCTCAGCTACCCTTCCTTCACAAAAAGAACCCGACAGATCGTACCGAAACATTGTCGCGTCAAATACGCCGCTCTCACTCGCACTGAACAACGACATGGTATCTCCAAATGAACAGAAATTCCCCAACAATGCTGAAAGAGTAAACCCTTGTCGATTCCCTCGTCGATGCTTCAACTGCTGCTCCATGAAGCAAAAGATGTGGGTCAAAAAGATAAGAAAACGCCCTGCAAAATGCATTTGCCATAGGACACAGCCTATATACTCATGGGCGAGCAAGACGCGACTGTGACCGCAGTTGTGTCGCGCCCGCATATGAACCAGACCAACAACATGTTCTGTCATCATTCCTTCACCTTGCCACGTCTCGCCACTTGCATAACATGGACCAATTGCATGGTCAACAACCCAATCGCACCCAAGTCGAAACAGCAGCTTGCTTAATGCATAGCTGTTTGGTTCCCACTATCCACCACCTGCGGCATCATGCTTCGACCGTCGTTCGTTACATAGTTGTAACCCGAAGCTTGCGCGACGTTGCCTTGCGACATATCGTCGGGTCGAAACATGCTAGGCTGGCCGGCGCTGTAGCCCGGCCGTGGCGCTTCTTCGAATGACGTCGTCATGAAAGTCTGGTTTGGGTCCATGGGCACACCGGGCGACACAAAAGGCCCCGCTTCCATGCTGGGCTGCTGGGCTGCATAGGCGTACATGGGCGATCCATTAGTCCCATTGGAGCTCGTCTGCCATTGCTGCGAGTATATGGTGCCGCCGGGGCTGGGAAAGTCGCTAAACACAGACGGCCGACGACTAACCTCGTGGGGGCTTGGTACAAGGTCCAGAGTGAGGTTGGAGCTGGTTGCCGAGACGCCAGCCTGGCTGTGAACTTGCATTGAGCTGTTGTCGACATGATTGTGCTGTGGGGTCATCTCGTTCATCATTGGGGGCTGGAATTGCGAACCGCGCATCGGTAGGTCGCCAATAAATGCATCTCCGGGCCCAGATAGGCCAGACAAGGTAGCGGCGTCTGTGCGCACCGATGGACGCATGGCATCGCCCATCGACGTGACTGGTTTCGCCGTGGGTTCGACATCTTCGTCCTCCTTGATAAAGGAACCTGTCTCGTCGTTTTCTGAAACATAGTTTTCTGGTACTTTATCCTCGGACATGACGTAGATCTCCGTCGTTCCGTCGATTTCTCCCAACTTGTAGCGTTCCTCTTGTCGAGCCACCTTGAAAATCTCCGTCAGGAAGGGCTTCTTGCGGGCGTTGGCCTCATTATCCATGAAGAATGACGAAAGGGCTTCCGCCGTGGTTTCTTCCAGCTTTGTCACATTGAGTCCCAGTTTTCGAATGTCGGGATGCTGTTTTCCATTAGGTTCCAAGACAGTGCGTAAAATATGTGCAAGCAGATGGACACGTTCTGGCCGAGTTAGCAAAACAGATACCGTACACAATTCAGAACAGCAGCTTACCTCGCTTGTACAAGTGGTCCGGTTCCTTGTGGCGAACCTTGTCGTCCTTGGTTGGGCCCCATGGCTTGGGCCACCAGTCGGGCGCCTTTTCATCGCTTCCAGTGTAGGGGTGAGTCGACTGTTTCTTGGGCTCGACAGCTTTGACCCAGGCTTTGGCGATGAGCTTGCAGGCCGTTTGCTGGCAGTTTTTAAATCTTTGCTCATAGAAGCCCCACACGGCGTCCGAGTCACCAACCCTGATGCCACGCCTTGAGGATACCGTCATTTGTGTATCCTCATCGTCATTGAGTGGGTTGCGAGGCCTGGGTCGTTTCCGACCAGATCGAGCCGGGCTGCTCCAATCGGCCAGGGCCGAGCTTCTGCGGCGGTCTCCTGGCCTGCTTCGGCTGAAGATGTGTCGATTGAAGACGGGCTCATCCTGGTTGGATATGTCGTCTAGCATGAGATCCGCGCCTAGTACGAAGTCAGTGATGGTTCTGGCAACGCAAGGTTGCAATAGGCTGACCGGCATCGAGTCTGCTCATGACTTGCTGAAACTTGCTGGCGTCGAAGAACTGAGCAATGACATTTTCTGGCAGCTTCTGGCCGCCGCTGAAAAGGGTGCACGGCGTTCCGTCGTCTGCAGAGGCCGCAACGAAGTACCGCCTCACAGGCACACCTAGGTGCCTCCTCAGTGCCTCATCAATATCCTATATATCACGTATTAGCAAAGGCTGAGGAAAAAAGGGGCGCAATGTGCAAGCTAACCGATAGCTGCTGACGTCGAGCATGGTCGATTGCATTTCCAAAGCGGCCATTTGGGTGATTTATTGGGTAGCGCTCCTGGTGGAAGCCGTTGTGTGGCTGCATTTCATGACTGTAGCGATCGGTGGAAAAGGAAGTGTGTCGCTCAGGTTGTTGTTCTTGGGGGAAGCATGCGTGAGAAAATGATTGGTGACGAGGGAACGAGTCCCGAGGCCAGTCCTGAACCATGGCGATTTTTGTGCTCGTTAATTGGAAAATGTGGCTGTGTCGGCAATCGCGCGAGGTTCTTGGAGGATTAGGGCGGAGCGATTATATCCGGTTCGTATAGCCGTAGGAGAAGGTTACTGCATATCGAGGCTGACGTCCAACAGTTGCACCGCCAGAATGTCCAATCGCCGAGGTTAGGCGTGTTGGCGACTGTTAATCGATGGGTTTTCTGACCGCAACAGTTGTCGCAAGATTAATCAGTGGCAGAGTAGCGGCGCGAAGGTATTCGCATGGGAACGGCAAAACACGCTGGCACTGTGTTCTTGTCTATGTCGGCGCTTAAGTCAGTAAGACGATGAGTATCGGGGTTGTCGTCGCTACTGATGGTAGGTGACTGGTAGAGGGAAAGGAAGGTCTGTGAAGCTTGAAAATCACGGGGTAGTTGTGGTTGGTGAGAGGGGCAGAGTCATAGATATAGTGTCGAGGTGGAATGGGGGGATGGGAGAGGCAAGTCTTTGAAGGCGAGACAGCACAAGCACTTGTCGAGGTCGCACTCGTAGGCAGGATGCAGCAAGAGACTGGTGCAGGAGGACTGGAGAGGTACAAGCGGAGAGGGTCACACAGCAGCGTGGTGCGGTGGTACCTGTACGCCGGTCTGGGTACCAGCAGTAAGATGTCTCGCCTTGGTGCAGCGCGGCGTGGTAAATAAAGAGGGCTTAATGCTGAAGCAAGTTGGCTCCTCTGGGGAGGGGGGTGGGTGAGAGAGGGGGTGTGTGGAAGTTGAGGAGTGGCAGAAGAAGTGTCTACCTTTTTCAAAAGTGTGAATATGGTGTCTTGGAAGAGAAGAACGAGTTGCTGCAGGAGCGGGAGAGACGCGAGAGTGACGAGGCAATATTCGGGGTCGATGGCAGACGCAGCGGGGAGGGCTGAGTGTGACAGCCGAATATGTACTCGGGAGATGAACTGGGGAACGGGCGATGTCGAGACAGATGTGCGCCTGAGCCAAATATATTGTGGTTGAGCACAAGTTACAGATCAGAGGGCGGAGGAGCTGCAGATTGTACGGGGACAGTAGTCAGGGTCGCAGCGAAAAGGTGTCAGGGCGGCCGAGGAGGGCAGTGACGTGGATGCGATTGGAGCAGGCGGTCAGTAGGGTCATAAGAGCGGAGGGCGGTAGAAATGTAGTTGTTGAAGCAGAGGGCGAAGCGTAAGTAGAGGAAAGACGAGGTAGCGGAGAGAAGAGCTGTCGAGAAGGCGAGGGGGGCTGAGGAAAATAGGGAGCCGGGTAGTCGCCGATCGGAAGAGGGTGCAGCGCGGAGCAAGACCGTGACGAGAGGAACGGTACGACGGATGAAAGAAGTAGTATGATGGTAAAAGGTGGGAGCCGGCGCAGGCAAGGGAGGAAGCGCAGATGGAGCTGCAGAAGTATTGCCCGGAAGAGCAGCGTAGTGAGAAGCAGCGCAGCAGGACAGGGAATATGTACAACTGATACGTGTGGTCGCTGGTAACTAGGGGAGGGGGCGTCGGCGGCAGACTGAATAAATAATGCGCAGGTGCTTGTGCTGGTTCGAGAGCGGGCTGCGCAGCTCAGGATGGCTCAGTATGTGATGCGACAAGAGCGGCGCGACGAGGGACAAGTTGGAACAATGCGAGGCCAGCTGGGCAGGCAGAGTAGAGAGTTGTCGTGGCGTAATAAGGGCGGCGCTCAGAGTCGGAGGAGGAGTAGCAGCAGCAGCGACTGCGACAGCAGGTAGAGGTAATAGTGGCACTCGGCGGAAAAGGCAGAGAAACAGACACGGCTGGCTGTGTGGACGGAACGGAGAACAGTCGGGAGAATATGTACTGCCATCTCGTCAGCCAGCGAGCCAAGCCAAGACTAGCCTGTGGTGAAAAGAAGCCAAGTGGGTGACGGTACGGGACGGACGGTGATAGCGGCCAATCGCTCCTCCAACACCTGGAGCCTAGTATGCTGGGGTTCCCTTTTTTAACCCTTGGGTACGGAGTACTTTCCTTGTAATTTTCTTAGCGCATTTGAGAGGGGGGAAAGAGAGGATTGAGGGGGGTGTGGGCGTGGGGGGAAAGCTATAGTTACCTGGTGGTAGCACTTGGTGGTGGTGGTGGTGGTGGTGGTGGTAGCAGAGATAGTCCCACGGCTCCACGAAGCGGCGTATTCTTGGTAACTTCTATGACACGACAGAGGGCGGGCGACGGGTGAGGCAGCAAGCCAGTGAGATAGATTAGCCCCGAGAGAGACAGAGAAGACGGAAGAAGCGCGACGAGGCTCGCAGGGTCTGGCCTTGGCTCCAACGAGGCGTCGAGGATGAAGCTGTGCCGCTGTACGGCGTTGATGGGATACAGGGATCAGCCGACCCTGTCTCGCGAGAGAGACGAAAGGCACCAAACTACTTTAGTATGCGTGCCCGTTCGGAAAGGACAAAAAGGACCAGGGCTGGGAGGGACACGGCACATAATCGTCAAGCTCGTTTCTGCGGCGTTTGCTGGTGCCTCGTGGGAGGGGATGAATGAATGCTACCGGGGGGCGTGCAGCTAGGTGGGATAGATGAGCGGGCGGGATGGACGGCTGGACGGATGGTGGCACCGCAAGTCTTTTTTCCCCTGCCCTTTTTTCCCCCCCTTGATGATTTCTTGGGGCTTGTCTTGCAGTTGGGGCTGTGAGAGCCGTTAGATAGGGAAAATCACTGGATTGTCTGGCTTGCTGGTGAGGCGTGCAAAGCATGGCTTGTGGAGCACTGGAGAAAGAACCAGGTGCCAGGTGCCAGGTACTTCCTCACCTAATTAGTGCTAGTTTCATGGCCAGCCAGGTGGGGGGGGCCAAAGGAACAGGACGCACAGAAGACCAGAATATGCTGGTAAATAGGAAACAAATATATCCGTACGGAGTACGGATAGTCTGTAGGACCAAGGAGGAGGACAAGACCGTCAGGTCTGCCCATTGCAAGATGTTTTTAACTTTTTGGTCTGATTCTCGCACACGTTGTTCTGCACTGCAGTCATGACGTATCTATTCAAGATGTTGCGTCAAACCGCCCAACCGCCGTCGCAACATCGGGCAGCTGCCCGTGATCGCTATATCGGCTAGCGGCAGACAGCTAGGTACTGATAACAAGCTGTCTGTCATTTGAGAATCAACTGCTACCACCTGTCTCTCCTGACACAGTAGCGTCGTTTCTCGAGGTCCCTGGCGGTCGCTGCGCTCTAACAAGTCATAAGTTGTCTTCCCTGTTCGTGGTGTTATAGCCAAGGCGCTATGTCCGCATTATAGCCTATCAGTAACCTTTGATCGTCGAAATACTGCAAATAGGGTCTAATACTGCACTGTGCTTGCATTGCATGGCGGTGGTGTTCTCAGCGCAACTGAGTCCTTGGTTCGTATAATCTGTACTCCGTACGTACCATGGCATCATTCGTTGCGTGTTTTGGCGTGTACAGCCGGTCGCAGCCCTCTGAAAACGCTCGTGTCATTGCCTCTAACGCTTTCCTATGTCTTTCGTTGGGATAGTTTGAGGCAATGTCATTCATTGACAAATTTGACATCCATACTCCGAATTACCATCACTGCCGGACGGTTTCGTTGCATCAAACCTGAACAAGTTACCTTTCAAGTCCGATTTCGCTGTAGCTTTTCAAGCATTCAAGCGGGAGTGTGCAAGTTTTGGCAAGTATCAGCAAGTTATTATGCAGACGGAATGGTCCAGAACAGTTGCCGTCTCAAGTTGAAGCCGTCACTGGGCGTGACAGGAGCGTTTTCTACCAGCGCCAATCGCCCCAGTGACCAAGCTGCCTATCCGTAGATACACCGGTCATCGTGCAGCTCTCACGACAAGTGCAAGCAAGTGCGTGTGAGCCTTGTATGCTAGCACAAGATAGGCTGAGACTTGCAGAATAGACTGACCGTCGTGGCGTCTTATTAGCGGCGACGCATTTCGCATTCTGCGACATTAGAAAATACGGCGATGTCGCACGTCGTGATGAGTGTTGTCTGACGATCCTGGTCTGGGTGTGGTTTAGCGAGGCTCGCAAGCTCGTTGGCGCAGTGCTGATGCATTGGCAGCAGCGTTAAGACGGATGCGCAGCCCTCAGTAAAAGAGCTCTTGTCTGCAGAGCTGGCCCTTTTCTTTGTTTCTTTACTCTTTGTTTTTCTTTCAATTCAATCTATCAGACACGCTGGCGGTATCGGATGGCGTGTTGCAATGTACTGTAGTGCAGTAGTGCACTGCGGAGGTCCCTAACTAGCGCACTCCTAGGAACAGAACTAATGGTGCCCTTGTCCACCCAGGCGCATGCCACTGCCCATGCCAGTCGAGTGTACCCAAATACCCAGGAGCGCCATGTTCGGGAAATGGTGCGCCGGATCTTCTCCTCTCGGAGCGCGCCCGAGCCTCTGTTACTGTCCACGATTTGCGCCACGGCACAGTATTTAGATAGGCAGGACCAAATAAACGAATGTATAGCCGTACATACGCTAATTAACTACTGAGTAATCCGTACTAATAAGAGGTTGGAATGTCAAAAGTCTCCGGAGCTACGGTACTATTCCTCGCATGGAGTCAGACCAGCCGAACAAGCTTAGCTCCAGGCTACCAGTTTGCGCCACTGCTTAAACTAGGTAGGTACGGATTAGTTAGAACTGATACCATTATTACATTCTCTAGTCAACGCCCCCTCACTGATGAGTTCTTTGCACTTCCTGCCAACCTAGACGAGTCGTGAGCAAAGTTGAGAATTACAAAATAACCAAGCACAGTAATGAAAGGCAAAGACACAAGATTTTACGAGACATGTGTCTGGGTAATCAGGTAGAGAGGCGTATTACATCACCTATGTGAGGCGCAGCTGGCAGCTGGCAGCTGGTCGCTGCAATAAACACAAGTCTCCAACAAAGTATTTCCCTGCAAAGCTTCGCCGGCTGGTACTCGTCCCATTTGACAGAGGTCCTTCCTCAGCATCTGCAAACGCACCAATACTTGCTGCAAACACCACTTACTTTTGTTCTTCCCCCCCAATCCTCCATCATCACGCCTTCGTTTATCCAAGCAAGTCAATGACTCGACTCATCCCCCTCATCACCATATCGGTCCAACCAGCTGCTGCGGCCGACCTCATCAACAGCTCCACACTGAGATGTTGTTATTAGTCCAGGCTTACCCTTCAGGACTGCATTGGCGCTCGCCGACGCCAATACTTTTCATCAGCCTATCGAGCTTCCAATCAATCTTATATCAATCAGATTGAGGTCGGTCGAAATCGTCTACCTCTTCGCTCTCCCCGTTCTTTCCTACAATACCGTCGGGACTGTTTACCGCACTCTACCGTTGCGTTGTTGCCTCAGGCTACGCTGCGCTAATAACACTACAACTTATTGGTATTCGTACAAGCTTATTCGTATGCCCAGCATCACGCTAGCCTCGTACATATTGCCATGTCTCTCTAATAAGTACTCTGCACATAGGCATCTTTCTCACCAAGTACTCCAATGCGATTCTCCTAGCTTGGCACTTTCCCATATGTGCTCATACTACGGAGTAATCCGTACTTACATCTTCCGTTCCAAGGCCAGCAACGCAAACATACATTCTCAAGCTAGTTACCCCTGGTCGCCACCTCATTCGGCCTAATCGAGCCCATGAGATTGTGGCAAAGCACAAGCAAATGGTCAAGAATTGACCAGTTTTCGCAGTGGCTAACACCATCGATCGTTGTGTGACCCTTAACACAATCACTGCTGGCAATCAGCCAAGTACCGAACACCACCAGTCTGCACGTGCAGTCTTTTCCATGGACAATCTCACCTCAAGACTCGTCTTGTGTCCTCGGCCACTTCTCGCGAAGCACGTTTCTGCACGATAACAATGTTTTAGCGCTAGACCACCGCGATCCATCTGCTCCGCCTCGATGGCGCTACTAGCCACTCAAACAAACCCATTGACACCCTCATTTGCAACCCAATCGTATCCCTGTTACTCTGCTCAGTCGGTGCGGTTTGCTATTGATACACGGTATTGCCACCTTGTGGGCCACTCTACCGAAGCTCCCCTATTGTTCGCTCCAACTAGCTGCCGCCAGTGGCCGCTCTTTTTTGCTTCTTTAGGCCCAGACATCTAAATGCAACTAATCCGTATTCAGTACCTGTAACTAACGTTACTTATCTTGGTGTGGGACACGGTACGGCTCGGAATCCCTTTCACCATCTCTTTGATATCCCCACCACATCGGCCCGCCCTTGCACAGGTCAAAACCCAAACGATTTCGCACCAATCCGACTTGGACAAGCTCATATCCAGCTGCTTACCAGGTTCAGGGTAGCGCAACGCTAGTTACAAGAGCGGGATCGACGGTATTTACAGCTGCCCACTAGATTCGAATGATTCGACGAGCGGCGGAGCAAAGCGCCTGCTGCCAAATACCAGCGCCTTTGCTTCAGTCCAGAAGCTTCTGGTCTGTTGCCGAGCCAGCACGCTCATGCCGTGCCACCGTACCGCCACTCTAGCAAGCCGCTAGCGCTCTCACAACAGCGTTTCCATTGCGTAATAGCAGGTAGGCGCAAGCCGACATCATGCGACGCCCCCATTAGCGAAGCCACTGTGGCCATTAATAAGAGCTACCAGAGGCCACTGGCGCGAGGCTACGCAACTTGGCAACCCAGCACCTCGGAATGGTTGCACATCATCTCTACTCTAACTACGGATACAGCCACAGCAGTGCGCGTGCCGCCCCAAAGACCCCCTCTTTTTCCAGCTCTGAGACCAATTACCCCAGGGGTCCTCGCCAGCCGAGGAGTAACGAGCCAACTAAATATTTATCACGCAAGCCCGCTTCTTATTAGCCACCCCAACACACGGAAATGAAGTATCTACTCTCGCTCAACCATCACCTACAACCCCGACTGCATATTTTTTTTTCCAGATAAGGGCACTGGCTTACTCGCTCTATCCCCGTAGAGTGTCTGCCGTTGCGACAGCCCTCGATGCATGTTGCTACAATCCGGCTTCGAAGGTAGTGTTACTAGCTGGCCCTATTGAGAGAACTAGACTACTGCGGGCCTATGCCGGACGATGGGCACCATTACGAAGTATACCGTCCCGTTCTATCCAACTGCCCTATAGGCTATTGCCACGGTGCTTTTCCGCACTCCTCTTGACTATTGCCTTTGAGCGGCAAAACCCCGATCCTCCCAGCCAACCAGCCAGCCAGCCAGCCGGGTTGGCTGGCTGCATGGCACACATGGCGCTCATGGCGTACATGACGCCAAATCCGAAAGAAAAGCAAGCAGTAGCCGTTAATGTGCTGAAGGTATAAGCCCCGAGATTCACACCAAGACCTTCAACGTGGGTGATGCCGTCATGTACGTGCTTGCGCTGCAAGGATCGTCCAGCATACAGGCGTTACTAAATCTGGCATAACTGCGTTGCCAGTGTTGCGTTGAAAACAGACCTTTCCAAAATCGGTCGCTTTGCTAGCTAATAATTGCTAGCTAACAACTTAGCGCAGACGATCCCGCAGTTATCCAGCGCTTCGGTGAAAGAACTAGCAAGTTGGATATGCCCACTTGAATATGAGCACGGTTGACACGCCTCGTTTATAATGTACAGCAGTAAAGCTACTTGGAGCGAGCCCTCATAACTAGGAGACAAAGAAACGGAAGCAGCCGCATTATGGATTTGTGCTGTTGAGATATGCCCGCTCTTGGCTTGGCGATGGCGTTTCCGCAAGTCAGGAACCGAAATGTGATGGGAATGCGATGGCAACAGCGAGCCTTATTAGAGGCACGAGGCAACATGCTAATACCACGACATACAATGCCGGCCATTCTGAGAACTTGACGAGGATTTTGGTGCTGCCCGCCGATGAAGTAGCGAACTGCCCTGATGAGTGGCCGAGCCCTTTGCATGCATTGCCTCAACACCTCTCCACTGCTTCGTCCGTCGGTTGCCTTGCACATCCAACTGGTCTGTCGCCATCGACCGATTGGCCGTTTTCATGGTACCAACTTGTTTGCCGACGAACATGTACCCCATAGCTACCGAGCCTGTACGCGCAAGAGGGAAGAAAAGAGGGTAAATTCCTACTGCTCTGGATGTATCGTACGATGAGTTGAGCGGCGGTGCCACTTGGAAATGGAGACGACAGCGCACGGCTGAATTTGAACCATCTCTTCAGTCTTGGGCCTGAGAGGCCGGCTGCAAACTTTCAGCTTGGCAAGCGCGAAGATGTGATTGCACTGAAATTTCGAAGCATGCAAAAAAGAGTGCCTGTTTTCGATTGAAGTGCCAAGCTCACGCATGCGACACGAGCAACTCCAAGACTTGCCCATCTATATCTGCCGTCGAGATTCTATAGCGCCCAAGACAGGAGCGTGTTGCACAAGGTGCCAAAGCCAAAGCCAGAGGCGCTTCTGGATGAAGATTGTTGTGGCGGCGGCGATGGTTTTGTAAGTCGCCCGCATTTGAACAGGCTGCGTCGCGTGTTGTTGGTGAGAATGAAGGCTCACTAGGCCATATCAGACATGGCAAGCTGAGTCGCTACATTGCCTTGATGGGCGCTCGCCATAGAGATAGATGGCATGAGTGTATTAGCGTGCCGAGTGGCTTCTCAGAGTACGGCTCTTGTAAGATGGCAGCATCAGTTGGCAAGCCGCTGTCGTTGTCACTGATGAGCATATTGCAAAAGCCGGTCAAAGATGTAGGGCAACGCTTTTATCAATGGCAAGAGAACAGGAGAGGCGCGACAAGGCCGAGATTGGCCGGCGTGAGAAGCATATATTTAGCAATGCCGATGCTAACGTTTACAAAAATATTTGCTTCTTGTCAAGCACTGGTAGGGAGCGCTGGGCTAAAGGGAGGGTTGTACGGATTACCAGATGAGAACAGCTGCAGGATGCCATGTGGTAGTTACCAGACAGTGTGGGCAAAGGGATATTTGCCTGAGTAGGGATTACTGCAAGCTGCGCGGCATTTCTGCCTAGCATAAGACGTCGGATGAAACATGTTGTCCGGCTGAGTTTCCAGGCTCTCAGTCCAAGGTGGTAGGATAGCCTTGCACCCAAGATATTGTAATCCGTACTGTAGGCAAACGCAATGCCACAGTTGGGCCTTGGCAGCCGCTACTTGACACGGATGAAGAGAACTGAGGTTGCCACACAAACTGTTACTAATTAGGGGGGTGACGACTCGTATGCACGACATGAATCTCAGGTCTAGCCTAAATTTAATGGATAGCGGATGAAAAAGTTTTTTTTTTTTTCTTGTTTGTTGGTTATATGAATGGGCTGTCGAGTACATGCAGAGACAAGGGTTGCTGTTTTGATGTTTTTTGATGATGCGAACTAGCTGACTAGGCCATGTGGTGACTGCCACAGGTCTACGGATACGGAGTACGGATTACTGCGATTTCCATGACTCGTTTCTTGGGGCAGCTCTGGCACGATGAGCACAGGGTACGATAATGGCAGGCAGTAATCCGTAGTAGGCCGAGATGTCTGCGCCTTGGCTGGAAATGTATCCGTACTGAAACTAATCCGTACGTATGGGGGACAAGAGGAAGCTGCAATGGGCAAGAAACGGCGAGGCTGGGGGCCATGGGTTGCCAAACAAGCACTACGGATGACTCGGTAGTGATAGAGCCAGGTGGTGCTGTCTCTCTTGTTCTGTTTCTGTGTGCTGCACCTTGCTCCGTCGCTGCAACACTTGGGGTTTCCCCCACCTCGGTCCCATGTCCCATATGCGGTGGCGCTGGTATCTGGAACAACAAGAGAGGATTTTCAACTAATCGGTACGGATATCCGTAGTTAACTAGGTGTTGGACTGTGGCTGTAAATTTAGTCGAGAACGTGTGAAACGTTGAGGGTGAAGAGGAGTGGGGAGAATAAAGCCGTTGGTCACCTATGTTGAATCAGCATGGGCTTGGGCTGCATCGGCGGCTTGCCACGGTGCCAGCGTACTTGGATAACTCGAGAGGGTATTTACGGATTAAGTTAGTGATGGTCCCCCACATGTCCCAGCTATCCGGATTTTCTATTACAGCTTTTGGCGGACGCATGCCCATGATGCATCCCATGAGAAGACGGGCGCTGGTGAAGAAGAAGCTTTATTTACAGGGCGCAAGAGAAAAAAAGGGAGGGGGCGTGAGCATGTTGGCGAGAGGGGAAAACGGATCAAGCATGCAGGTGTGTGCAGCGACAAGGGGCAAAGGACCCTTTGAAAGGTACGGATTACAACAGGCACAGGCATGGCATCATTGGGATGTGGTCAGTGGCGGCGTGCGGAAGAGGATCCGTGACACCCGCACCACTAGGGCCTACGGACAGTGGTCACTGGTATCATGTATGTACCTTGACGGGCACAGCTGTCATGGGCACAGCTGTCATGGGAAAGGATTGTACTTGCCACTACGGATTATTCGAAAGCAAAAGGGAGGCCAGAGTCATGACATTGACAGTGGTGGTTATGTACCGAGTAGTTGTCACTTGCACCTAGGAGAGACGCAGCTCCGATTTCCGGTTGGATGGGTCAAAAGACTCCAATGAGGCAGAATGGGCTGCATCAATGAGACGCCACACGGTACAGATTACACCGACGCTGTTTATTGTGCATCTGCTCTGAAAGCCCAGCCCAGGCCAGCGGGGTGAGATGACTGATGAGGGCTTACCGGCTGCGGCTGCGGAGCTGAGACAACGGGGACCGAAACGGACAAGGAAAAAGAAAAGGCCACGACGGCTTGACCGGTCACTGGCTGACGGACAAGAGGAAGAATTGCGACTGGCTTTCTGGCATGCCACCCTCTTGTGCACATGGGGCTAATAATAATAATAATAATAATAATAATAATAATAATAATAATAATAATGCCACTGCTCCGAGACGGAATGCCATGCATCGTGGTGCACGAAAAGAAATGCCTCGTCACTGGTCAGACAGCAGCAGGAAGCCATCTGCAGGCAATTGGCACAGACAAGGTGGCCTCTTATTCCAACGCCCGCACTAGAATTCTTTTATAATCTATAATCTATTACAAGTTACTGATTAGTAAATAAATCATGGAAGCAAAAACTGGACAAGACTTGTTATTAGCGCCTTTGCGCCGGGAGGGGCCGCTCTACGGTAATATGGGAATTACCTCCGTACTTGGGGAAACATGAGCACAAGGAAAAGTTCCGCTGCACGGTACTCCGTACGTACGGCACGTCTTTTCAGCAGAATGAAGCAGCACCGTCAACAGGCAAAAGTCTGGATAACCAAAGCAAAGGGGGCGGGCGACGGGCGGCGCTGCACGAGAGAGCGAAAGCGGACTCCATGGCCGTTGTTGAGCTGCGCCTTGTAAGTTGTGCATCATGTCATGATTGTTATTATTCTTGTCTATCCGTACTCCGTATATTGACTGAGATGCCGGGTGATTGGCTTTCCGCTCATACACACCACCACGCCCACACGCCACACAACAACATATGCACACACAGTTCCTAACTACTCGGCGCGGCTGTCGGCTTGCCCTGGGTTCAAAAACAGCCACGTTGTGTCACCACACTGATACACATGCGGCGTAATGGAGCCCCATCATCTCTGCAGTCCGTCTCTATGCATCTACCGCATCTTTATTCCTTTGACTGAGTTGTCGTCCTCGCGCGTGACCTTGGCCTAACTACCTTGTGTTACCAACAGAGGGGGGGGGGGGGGGGGG
>JAAHCF010000660.1:0-21130 GCA_038367545.1 Beauveria asiatica | reverse complement strand
AAGAAAAGAAAAGAAAAAAAAAAAAAAAACCCTCTCAGAGCTGAAAGTCTGGGCTCCCCGCTAGTGGACGCCGACGGTGGGCGGCCGGCGCACACACCCCGGGGCCCAACTCTGCGCACATGGCGGCAACCGCGGGGGGGGGAGGGGGAGTTGCCTGCCATGTGCGCGATGGATGGCAATAGCAAGTTCCGCTCGCCTGTACCGGGAGCAAAGACTTGGGACATTCTCTCAAGCAAGGAAAGTGGCAAGCCAACCCATGCAAATCTTGTGCGCTAGTGTAACAAGACGGGTTTATATATACCAGTTCACTTTCTCGCCGTTCCATTGCCCATCCCAACCACCTTTACCTCTCCTCCCTGTCTGATTTTTTTCTTCTTTTCTTTCCTCTTGTTCTCGACGAAAGCTTCTCTCGAATTGAATTCGCTCTCCTTGCCGCCTAAGAACCAACACACACACACACACCATGCTCTCCCAGACTGCTCTTTTCCTGGCCGCCGCCGCCATCCAGCCCGTCACTGCTCATTTCGGCCTGACGCAGCCCCAATGGCGCGCCGACACCCTCGCCGCCGAGAATGAAGCCAAGTACAGCCAATGGACCTACCCATGTACGCGCGGGCGCGACTGACTCCCTCTCTTTCCCTACCTACCTTTCGTTGTCTTTTCGTCCCGGCTAACGAGAAAAATGCAAAAAAAAAAGGCGCCGGCGTCCCCTACGGCGCGGGCAACACGACCGACTGGCCGCTCGACGGCGGCCCTCTCGAGCTCGAGCTTCACCACAAGTGGACCTACGTCTTTGTCAACCTCGGCCTCGGCGGCAACACGACCAACTTCAACCTGACGCTGACGCCCGAGCTGTGGAACACGACCGGCAAGGGCACCTTTTGCGTCGAGAAGCTCGCCGTCCCCGCGGGAATCGCCGACGGCACCCGCGGCACCGTCCAGGTTGTCACCTCGGGCAGCAGCGGCTCCGCGCTCTACAACTGCGCCGACATTCGCTTCGCAAAGGACGCGAAAAACGCAACGTGCACCGGCAGCGGCGTCACCCTCAACAAGGTCCAGCAGACCGGCGACAACAACGCCACCGGCACATCGGGCTCCGGCGCTGCGCCTTCGGCGAGTGCCGGTGGCAAGTCGGCCGCCGGTGCGGCAGCGGTCGTCAATGCTGGCATGCTGGCGACAGTGGTTGGTGCGGCGGCTCTCTTTGCGCTGGGCTCGAGCTTGTAAGCGTTGGTAATGGTAAAATGGAATTATTCATGTACAAATGGGAGCATAATTGTCTTTTATAAATGAGAAAAGATGTATTTCAAACGTAAAATCTAGCCTCATGAGTGGAATTGTCTGATGCAACGTACATGCACCGAGTTAGTTGACTGGCCATCACTGCCCCCCCCCCCATCCAGATACACCCGAAACCAATTACGCCTTGTAGAAATTATGTACAACGAGGGGTATCGACAATACAATATGAACATCAACATGGAACTATATGTACTGCATGGCGTTAGTCGAAAAAAAGCTTGTCAACAAGTCGTCAATGGTCCAAAGACATACCTCATTATCCATGTGAAATGTGCAGCGTAACTTCATGTAAAATGCAAAATGCCCGATAATGTAATCAAAACAGAAAATGCAAACAGAAATAGCAAAAAGAGCCCATGCAAACATGCAAACAGGTAGCCGAACAAATGTCAAAACATGTCGTAAAAACGTTGGGGAAAAAAAGTCATTAAGCCGTGACAGCGACTGCCTCTAGAGTGGCTGGCTCTAGAGTGAGCTGCTCCAAGACGGAAGCCATTGTGATGCGCTGCGTAGGATTCGGGGTGAGCATCTCCTTGACGATGCGCTCCAAGCGGTCCTCTCTGTCGAGATTATGCGCGGCATTGTGCACCTCGGTGAGCCAGGTGCGCATTTGCATCATGGCCGACTGGCCGTTGCCGTACCTCTGATTCATCTGAGGGTTATTGACGCCGGCAATCAGCCAGTAAAGCTGCCTGTTGCCATTTTGCGGTCTGGCACGGCTCTCCGGTAGGGGAAGCTTGCGCAGCAGGTACAGCATGGTGACACCCATGGCCCAAACATCAGCCGCCGGCCCGCGGAGTTTGCTCCCCATAAACTCGGGCGGGATGTAGTACGGTGTGCCACCACCGCCGGGCGGGCTCGAGGTGGCAGTTGACATGCCAAAGTCGCAGAGGACGGCCCCGCGCTCCATAGAGTACAAGATATTGGCAGGCTTGATGTCGTTGTGAACAAGCTGGCGGCCGTGAATGTAGCTCAAGGCACCGGCTATATCTCGCAAGATGCGGGCCGCGTCTTTTGCGGTTCCGGTAAAGTGGTCGTCTTGCTTGCTTCTCCAACGGTTTTGAACAGTCAAGTCCTTGGCGTCAACGTGTTCCATGTAAAGCGAAAGAAAGCGGGCATCGCCACCGTAGTAGCGTACAATGGAATGATGCTCCAAGTTTTCTTGTGTTTGGTACTCGCGTTGCCACATGTCGGCTTGGCGAATGACATTGCGCTCATGAACATTTGGCTTCTCCGCATTGCTCACCAGCGTCTTGAGCACCTTGACCGTCACAATGTTGTCGGGACGCTTGGAATAACGACCGACAAAGACGGCCGACTGGGCCGTCGAGGCGATGGGCTCCTGCTTGATGAGCTGGTACTCATCAAGCTCGCATATGCCTGTCATGTATATTGTATCGCCCTGTTCGGCCTGAAGTAGAGCATTGGTGTTGCCCGATGACAGCTCCCTGCCCGACCTCTTGGCGCCATTGGGTAGCGAGAACACGAGAGGATCCGCAGAGGGGTTCAAGAACATGACCACACCATCTGAGGGACGACCTTCGACTTGAGAGATGCGACGCTTGACGCGCTTGTCACCTTCATCATCATCATCGGGGGTCAAGGCTCTCTTGGAACTAGTCGAGACTAGCGCCGAGCTACCGCGGGAACATGTGCTTTGGCTGTGAGTCAGAGATGGCTGTTCGTAGAGGACGACAGGACGCTTCTCCAGAATTCTAAAATCCAAAACAGCAGCGTCGTGGACCTTTATGCGCCAGGTGCCAGGTTCCAGCGACTTGGTGACGTGAGGGTAGACGATGCGGTAGTCGTTCAAGGATGGACTGACGGGAGCTGCCTGGGAGAGACGAACAAGAGCAATGGGGACGTCGGAGCGGTTGACGAGGATGAGCTTGTCGCTGGCGGGATCGAAATAGAGCTCGCACCAAAGCTCGGGACGGGCAAATGCATCGACCTCCTCGACATCGGCAGGTATGCGCACAGAAAACTTGATGTCGCGAGCGGTCTGAGTCACGGCCAAGACCCTGTGCGAGGGCTGCTCCGGGGCGGCAACCTCGGCGCGGAGGGCGAGCCAGCGGCAATTATCTCCCGGAGGCGCGACGGGAATGGTGTTGGGCAGCTCGGCGAGAGGACGGACCAAGAGGCGAATGTTTTGGCGGTGGTGATGGTCCTCGAGCAAAAGAACGTCGAGAGGGACGTGCTCGTCGTCGAGGCCCGGGCTCGGGGTGCCAACGTCGACGTTGCGGACGCGGGCGTCGAGCTCCGACTGTGAAAACGGCTCAGTCCTCTCCTCAGTCGCCTCTTCCCGAGGCGCGGGTTTGGGTTCGGCCATTGCAATGGTTCTGAAGAATTTCTGAAGCGAGAGTGATGCCTGATGCAGGTGCATGGTGTGGCGCCTGAGGCTCGCAGAGACGGATAGGTGGTGGCCAGCTGGGACCAGCCCTTTTACCTGGGTGGTTGCGGCGGGTTTACCTGGCTGGCGGAGCTGAGGAGCTGAGGAGCTGAGGTGAGGGGAACAAGAACCAGGCTGTGTGGCTGTGGTAGCGTGGGCAGTTATGGCGATTGTCTGTTGATGTGTTGGCAGCATGCAACTCGTAAAACAAGTTCAGAATCAGACTTCACAATAAGACGATGAAATGCAAAGGCCGAGGCCACAATAAATGCAGGAACGGCTCAGTGGTCACGGCGAGGACGCCAGCGTCAGATGCGCATCAAGAGACAGTATGGTGGCCTGCTGATGGCCTCTCAGCCTCACGCTGGATCCAGTCACCAGCAATCCAGGGGGCAGCAGTCTGCGGGCATTTTAGCGGCCGGTGCTAGCGGGGAGGAGTCAGTAAAACTGTTGAAATGCCTACCGATTTACAGTGCAAGATGACGCTGGATTCGTCAACGTCTTCGAATACCTAGGTACCTAGGTACCCTGATTCGCTCAAGGGTGGGCGTTTTTAGCTAGGTACCGAGCAGCACAGCCCGTGTGAGATGTGAGATGTGCGAGATGCAGAATCAGACGCCTTTTTTTTCATTCGATGGGGATGATGTGCTGATGAAATAGCCAAGTTCTAAAGTATCCTCGGAGCCCCCATTTTACTTGTTCATTTTGTCTCTTTCTGCTACAACAATCTACCCCCTCAGGCCTTTCTATGGAAAGCGTTGGAACCCCTCTTTGAACATGCCGTACTGTGCCAACCTCCGCGAAAAACTGTACACAACTCCACCAGCTACCCCCGCGAATTAAGCACAATTCAGCCTTGCCCACTCCATTTCGACACTGTACCTCGTTCACTGTGCCATTATCCACCGCAACCTCGTGCCCTCGTTCCTTTGTTCACGTCTGCTTGAGAGGCAGTGTGGCAAAGCATCTCTTACCCATTCGCATCATCAATTTCAGTCTCGTCATCTGTTGCCACTTCTCATTCTCCTCACTCCTTGAACCCTCGTGAAATCGAAGTTGCATCGCAAGTCGAATAGTGACGTGCATAGCGCAGTGGCACTGATGCGTCGTCGTCATGGCATTTGCAGGTGATACAAGCACCACGGATCGCGAGCCGACAGGCGGTCTAGTGACTCAGCCCTGATGAGCGCAGCTCACGTGGTTGCAGCATAGCGACGACCTCTTTCAACTAGTTATATCATCGACGTCCGTTCCGCATCGCACAGATACAACCTCGTTCTGTCAACTCTTTGTTTTTCAACCGTCTGTGACGTGCCGCTACGGATTAACTAGTTTCTAATGTAAAACATGCATTCCTGTTGACCTGGCTTCGGCCTCATATTCGTGTAGAGTATCACTCGCTTCCACAATATATGGCGCGGGTAGCCGCTGCCAGACGGCAATGCTGCCTGCTGCTCTCTTGTCTTGTGATCTGACTACGAGGCTGCGGACATTGCCGTAGCCTGAAAGTTAGGTCGCGGCTCTGAAATCACACGGATTTCAAGACACCATCTTTTGCTCACCACACACGCATTTTCTTGAAACAGACGACTGTGAAAGAGCTCATGCATGGAAGTGCGCCGAGGTTCACGGTCGCGATAAATATCCTGCCATGACTAAATAACTATTAAAGGAGCCAACAGGGGAGAGATGCGCCACAAGTTCATCAGCCACATCTCAAGACACCAGCCACAAGTTGCTCCTCTCGATAACCCTGCCAACGAGGCAGGCAACAGGTCTTTCTCCGGAAGGTGCCTGCCACCGCCGAGCCTCTCGCTGGCTAGCATTCACTCGCATGATGCATCAGAGCTGAGCCCGCTCTGCGTCGCGCCAAGCCATATCGAGATTAGCGTCACGCATATTGCCGCCTATGAACGCAAGCCGGCCCAAAAATATTGCAGGGCTAATGCAAGCGGACCCAAGTGAGCGCCGACAAAAGAGGACTAGCTCAAGATGAAGTCTCCCAAGAGCGGAGCACCCTGCGCCACTTGTCAGACATGACAACCAATCAAAACATTCACCGCTTTTTGCCTCAGGCAACACTGCGCTCGCTTCCCTGCACACTCTCAACCTCGTGTCTGGAGGGTAGTCAACGCGCCCCCCACAACCTCTGGCTTTGATTTCGTCAAGGAATCTGAGTCTGTCAAACTGTGTGAGAACTGCCTCCTGATCGAATTTGAGCCCACGATTTCCACGCATCTTCGCTCAACTTGGACTCAACTACGTTCGCAATGTTTATCAGTACTATTACTATGCTCTAGATGAGCCCAGTCCACCAATGATACCGGGCTCGCGCATCTAGACACGTCTCTCACTCTTTCTACACTCTCACCTGCTCACTACAACACGTCCACGTTTGTGGGCAACGCCATATTGTTCGACCGATAATGGACGAACCAGGCTGGGCATGGCCCGCCTGGAAGTTTAACATGAAGAGGGATGACCTCTTCAGCACCCTCCACGATGAATACAACACGGTTACATTTGCTCTTCAGGACCCCACGGCCTTCCACCATGATGTTCTCGAGCTCTCCAACCAGGCCGATACCGCTGACGAGTTCCACCAACTGATGGCTGAGCGCAAGTGCCAGCGGGCCAACGAGATTAATAGCTGCCTCGAGTCTCTGGCCGTCGAAATCATCGCCAACCCCAAGTTGATGGGTACCGATCAGTGGCAACATGCCCTCCAGCTTTTCCGAAATAAATCCTACGACTCCATCGTTCGCTACTTTGCGAGCTACATCCCCGAAGAATACATGGACGAGCAGCATTGTCCATCACCAGTCTCGGACACATCTGTTTCCGAGAGCCACTCTATTTGTACCAATAGCACCAAAATCACTGACGTCGAAGACATGACACAGTCCTTTGACCAAGACGACTTGTTCCCCAACGGTCCCGTTGTGGCTGTCGAGCCTTGTTCCATGGATGCACATGGTCCCCCTTCCCCACCACACTCAGAGGCTGTCACGCTGGATGAGTCTGACGACGCCAGCTATCCGTCGACTGGCCGGTCGTCTCGATCTGCGTCTCTGTCTGCCTCGGAGTCGGGGAGACTATCAGGCTTCTTTGGAGATGTTTCGAAAGAAGATGATAATACATGGCAGTCTGATGGTGGCGAGACTGTACTGACGTCCGCTTGCGACTCTGTCGAGACGATCTCATCTGTTGATCCAGCGGATGATTACCATGACTCCAAATTTATGCCCATGACTCCCCAAGACGATGAGGATTGGGACATTAACAACCTGCCTATGCAATACTCGGAAGATGAACTCAATGATACCCTTACCTATGATACCCTGGATTCCGAAACGGCAACACCTAAACCATTAGCGGAAGCCACCAACTATCTCGAGTATTCCAGCAAGGTTACTAATGCCAGAACCTTGCCTGCAAGGCGACTACAATCGCCCAAAACATATTACAGAAACCGAACCTCAGCAACAGTGTCGCGTGTCGTTCACCGGAGGAGCCCTGAAGAGGTCTCATTCAAGATACGAAAAGCCTCAGCCGAGGCCGCCAGAAGGCGGCCCAAAGGCAGAATGGGGGTTGACTAGCATGAGGGGATAAGGGTGCTGTATATATGTGATTATACCTGTACATACTTGCATCCTATGACTAATGATTCTCACACGATGCCATCCATTTTACCGTCTATTTAGTTGCGTTGCCATGTTTGACGTGTTGCATGTTGATGAGAAATGTAAGTTGCTAACCAATAATGACTTTTAGATGCATTCGCAATGAAATCAACAATATTTACACGACCTGGTTAGTTGGCAGTTTGCCTAGCTTTTTTTTTTTTCAAGCTTTGTTGCAGAGCGGAATGACCAGCGCATGACCTGAGGGCAAAGCACTTGGGTGGTGGTAATGTCATGCGCCGCGCTTGAGGGCACCCGATGCGCCGTCACGCGCGAACTGCGAAGCCGCACACGCCCGCTAATTTATCATCTCGCAGCACATGGGCACTTGATTAAGCAACCCCCTTCTCCGATTGGATTTATTCTGAAGCGCCACTTTTATGTATTTTACTTGTCATCCCTCTTGAGCCAATGTACCGGCGCCTTTGTCCTGTTGTTGGCCGCCTTTGTGGGAAATGTCATGGTCTTGTTACAACTTTGACGGCATCACGGGCATCATTTCATCATTCGTCATGGGATCGACAGAGACGGCGGCGGCTTTCGGCCAGCACAACAAGTGATTTTGGAGCCGAATTCTAGCTTGTTTGGGTCTGCGGTTGGCAGAAAAAAAGGGGGGGAGGGGGGCGGGCAGAGATGATGAAACTCGCCTGAGAAGGAAAAAAGGCGTTTGTAAACATCAGGGCTCATGACCCATTCGTTGGGCAGGAAAAAGGCCAAAACCCGGATCTTGACGACCCGAGGAGAATAATCGCCAAGTGGCGCGCCCTGTTGTTTCTTTTAATTTCTTTTTTTGTAAACGCCCCCCTATCCACAGGGCAAAGATGGTTAACAGTTGTTGTGCAGAACGAGGACGATCCTAAACGCCTGTAGATCAAGTGGTTCCCCTCGTTGACACAGCCTCCTCCTCCTCCTTGGCGATGTCGCATAAATCGGAACCCGAGATTCTTCATGCTTCACCCAGGCTGTACAAGTGCTATATGTGAAACAAAGTTTGTTGTTTACCGCGCCAGCAGTTTCTCTTTACGTTTTACTTGAAAGAAGTTGCACACTGCTGCTGTTTTTCCTTTTGGGTTTATTTTCATTTCCATTTTTTTTATTCTACTTTTTTTTTTAATTCCTGAATAACCGGAAACTCTGGCGGTAACTCGTATTGCTTCACTCCGTATTGTCTGTAAATTAGCCAGGATCACGACAAGGCGTACTGCCTTGATGCCTTTTAGGAAGCCGTTGCGATCTCGGGCAATCCATTGCGGCTTGGCAACTGTCGCGGATAATATCTACAGCAAAGACCCGTCATTATTTCGAGGTATTGGCACGCGTCCCTTTCAAGATTTTTTTTTATACCATGTGCCATGTGCCATACTGCGTTGGGCTTGGATGATGGTGAATGCTACCAAGACATGTGCTTGCAGCAATACACAGCGTAAGATGGCCAAGTTTTGTTTCCGGCACTCGCTCGCTTCATTTAACTGGCCCCCTGCAATATTATCGATGGCAATCCATCGGTTCGCCCCAAACTTGGCCATATTGAGCAGGCTGCGACGTGGGGTTGAGGGTTGTGGACTTGGCCGCCCCCCCATCCTCGTTCGGAAAATCTTGGTGTGTCAGACTTGACACGAACGGAGATGGCCCTTGGCATTCAAGTCGCAGCAACGATGCTCCGGGTTTCTTGTTTAAAACACTCTGTTCCCCGAAATAAACTGAAAAAAAAAAGATGATTAAATTTTTTTAATAAAAAATAAATAGATAGAAAATAAGTAAAATCAAAATATGTGGATACCCCATGACGTCGGCAGACCGTGCTCTGCATGAGGCGGCTGTCAAACCATCAATCATCCAGTCAGCCTGGGACGACATCTCAACAACGACAACTCGCTCCATCAGATGGCCAAGCCAACACATCAAATTCTTTTTTTTTTGCTTCAGTCTATTTCTCTTACAATGTTCCATGCTGTATTTTCCTTCCGTCAACTTCCATCGACTAGGCTAGGGTCTTGCAGTCTGCCGGTAGCGGCCAGGACCTATTTTAGTCCCTTGAAACTGTCCTTGTCGCCAGTGCCGCAGTCCATCGTGAGGCCAGCCCTGTCTCTTTTCGCTCTTCACTAACCAATCTCGTTTGCATACAGAAACTGCCATGTCTGAAACTGCCCAATCATCTTCCATGTCGCGCCGAGTAGTATGGGGGACGGACGCCCTTGTCTAGTTCCCTCGGTCACTTGTCGCCATCCTTGCCGCTCGCCACCTTGCCGGCATCTCTGCATGAAGAAACCGATGACACATCTCCTCGCATCGCCCTTGTACCTTCTGACAGGCTCCCTATGCCATGCCCCCCCCTCATCGGCCCCGTAGGTTGCCTACATGCCAAGGTATCCGTCTACCTGCCAGCCAAGGCTGCTTGCTGTGTAGTGTACCTGCTGCTACTTACAGCCTCCATCGCGAAATGAGGTCGTCCCCTTCTCGGGACCTTTGTCTCCATGCAGTCGCGACTGCTAAGGTGTTGCAGAGACTACCCAACAGAGCCGGCTAGCTCCTGATCCTTTCCATGTTTGAACCTGTTTCGTGCTCCATGGTTTCTGCTGCTGCTGCTGCGGCCCTATGGCCCACGTCCTTGGTTGCTGACAGCTGGGAATACCAGCCCGAGATGGTGATTAGGCTCTGTGGTTGAAGAATCGAGCTATAAATCCGGCTTCGTCCTCCCGATAACCTGCTCGAATCTTCTCCATCACCATCACCACTTCCACATCCTCACAACCAGCAGCTCCTCTTCTCTTCACACCTTTTCTCCTGCTGGTCAGGTCTTTAATACTGCACTACTTAATATCAAAGACAATCATTTTACTACTCCCTCTTCTTCTTTTCCCCCCCACATACAAAAACCAACACAAACTCACAAAATGGCTCCCGTCAAGTCTATCCTCGCCGCTTCCGTGCTCGTGGCTGCCCAGCTCGTCTCGGGCCACGCCGTCATCACCAACGCTGTTGGCGACGCCGGTGGCAGCGGCATGGCCCTCGGAGTCGTCACCTCGACTCCCCGTGACGGAACCAGACGCAACCCCTTCCAGCAGGACGCCACCCGCTTCCGCGGCGCGTCTGCCGATACCTTTGGCGAGACTGTCGGCCAGGGCGCCAACAATCTCGAAAGCGGCATGAGCAAGATCATGGCCGAGACGGGCGACGCTCTGCCCCAGATCACCCCCGGCGGCCAGCTGACCATGACCCTTCACCAGGTCAACTCGGACGGTGCCGGGCCCTACAAGTGCATGATCAACGCCGACGGCACCGGCACCACCTGGGAAGACATTCAGGTCTCGCAAAACGTCGACGGTAACCAGCGCGGCCGCAACCGTCAAGGAAGCGCCACCGACCATCCTCTGGTGGCTGACATCCCTGCGAATCAGCAGTGCACCGGTACCGCCGGCGGCCAGACCGGTGTCTGCCTCATCCGCTGCCAGAACCCTGCCAACGCCGGTCCCTTTGGCGGTGTTGTCCCCGCCCAGATGGCCGCCGCTGGTGGTGCTGCCGCTACTCCCGCCGCCGGTGGTGTTGCTGCTACTCCTGCTGTTGGCGGTGTCGGTGCTGCCCCCGCTACTGGTGCCGGTGCTGTTCCCGCTGCTGGTGCCGGTGCTGTTCCCGCTGCCGGTGCCGGTGCTGTGCCAGCTGCCGGTGCCGGTGCTGTGCCAGCTGCCGGTGCTAACACTCCTGCTACTGGTGCTGACGCCGGTGTCAACACTCCCGCTACCGGTGTTGCTCCCGCTACTGGTGCTGACGCCGGTGTCAACACTCCCGCTACCGGTGCTGCTCCCGCTACTGGTGCCGGTGCTGTTCCCGCTACTGGTGCCGGTGCTGTTCCCGCTACTGGTGCTGGTGCTGCTCCCGCTACCGGTGCTGGTCGCAACGGTGCCGGCAGCGCCGCCGATGACGATGAGGAGGAGGAAGAGGAGACTGGCAACACTCGCGGCAGCGGTCGCAATCGCAACAACAACCGCCGCGCTGTTGCGTGGAACGCCTAAGGCACACAAGCCAACTCGGTTCTATATTACACGATGAAAACATGGTCCGGCCCTTTTGATCTGTGGACTCATACATGAGAGGATTCGAGCCGGAAGGATGTGCGACGCAACCTTCAAGTGATGGTGATTAGTCCACGGCAAAAGGGAAAATGAATATCTGCCGCTAATGTGAGTTTGGTAATACTTTTAGCCTTTGAGTATTGAGTTTATAGTATGCTTAGTATTGATAATGAAGAGTATATGAATGAGATTGTTTGAAAATGACTTGATTTTGCGTTTCGTAATGATGGTGAAACTCGATACTGTACCATGAAACAGTAAACCATTCGGCGGATTCAAGTTTCCTGTACCGTCTTCCTGTGTCAATCCAGCTCGAGTAGTAACTAGCAATTATTGGGCGCCGGTTTACATGCATTCTCGAATGCTGCATGTACCATGCTCAAGTTACAGGTCAGGCCAGCTTCGGTTACGGCACTTTGCTGATTGGGACTTGATGGCCCACGATTGACTTTGCCATGTGTCTCATTCGCATCTGGCAGGTTGGATGTCTACGCCATGTTTCTTTACACGCATGAAAACCAATGCGGCGGAAGTGATTGACGTGATGACTAGTTGCCCCATTCATGCGACAATCGGCGGGAAGCATTGCCGATGCTGAAAGTCTTGCATGAATGACGGCTAATGACGCAAACGAGTGCGCCGGCTTCATGCGTTTCAACCATGAATGGTAAAGAGTGAGTCGTGGTCTTGTTGAGACTGTGTCTTGGCAGATGTCAGTGGGTGTAGTCACAAGATCTTTCACAACTACGATAGTTTCGTTGATGTGGAAATGATTTCTTTCAGAAAATGTCTGCGTAACACTTGTTATGTAATCGACCAACAATGTACTCAATGGTAGAATCTAGGTGCAACCCGTTGAAGGGCCACCAAGACGCTCTCGCGTGTTGGGGGCGTTGCATCGCTTGCTGAGGATAAGCTTCGACTTTGGCTCATACATGGCACAATAAATCCCAGAGTTGACTGCGCCAAACTCGTACATGTTAAAAACTCGCCAAACTCGGCTACCCGCTGCTTGATATAGATGCAGCCGATGGGACGAAGCTATCGTGGCGTAGTTCATCTATTGCTGATTGAGGCTGCAATGCTGCTTCTCTTGAAACTGTCCACACGTTGTAAAAGTGACGGATTACTATTACCAACATAATCATGGCAGGCATTAGTGGACCAAGGGGCATGTCAGATTCGTGAGGCTCGCAAGTAGTTTCGGTGTACGCCGGCTTCCCTGCCGTGCAGTGGCGCCGTGGGCGGCCAATAAAATGACGGCTCACCTCGGCCAACAGGCCTGTTCCGGACGCGAGAACCCTCTTCTCTTGTTACGGTCTACCGAACCAGTAGAAAAAGAACAAGTCGTACTTGCAGCAGGAGCTTGCGTGCCTGGAACCCGCCTCACGCCGCTACAACTAGTTGGAGTTTGTGTAAGAGCTAACACGGGCTGCTTACGGGGAACCGCCCAAATCTGACAAAATGTTGACGGCTGCATGGCATTAGCTCCCGAATGTACACACGTGGGATGAAGCCAAGCGCAAGAGATTCTGGTACATGACCAAGGCGGCAAGTCGCCAAACTCCTAGTTCGTCTCGGCGCCCGTCGTCGACTGTTGGTAAATTGAGCTTCTCAAGCTGCCCGTGTCGGGCAAGAATACATGTTGGGCACCCCTAGTCAAGGCCGAATTGACTTATTCTGACAAGATTTTTTTTGAATCCGTCTTTTGTCTAATTCTCCCCCTTGAAGCTCAAGTTGTCAAAAGACACCAACCGCCCGCAACAACAATGGCACAATTGGCACAAGAGACTCTGGCTAAAATCCCGGCCCGCGCCACAGCAGACGTGATTGTGGTTGCAATAGAGGTATTGATGGCGAGCATCTACTGTTGTTTGTTCTCTTTTGTGCTTTCAGAATGGGCATCAGAAAGGAGGAGGAGGAGGAGGAGGAGTAGCAGCATTGAAGGAGACAGTCTTTACGGACATGACGAACAAGGAAAACCCAAACTTTGTCCATGTGTATCAATGTACTTGTATGTATCATGCCTTGTTCTTGCATTTACGGCTCATGATATTAGCATGTATCATGACTTGTTCTTGCATGAAATTTTACGGCTCAAGATATTAGCATGTATCATGACTTGTTCTTGCAGGGAATTTTACGGCTCAAAAAGCTATTTCTTGATAAATTTCCTTCAAGTCCGTGCCACTATATAATTCGCCATTGGACATGGCGACTTGTACTGAAAGTCGGGCTGAAATTCAGTATATAGCGTTTCCTGCTGCTTGTCAGTACCGTAAAGTCATGGTGTGATTGGCCACCGCCACTAGAACGTGTTGGCAGCAGCCAAACTCGTCGTCGGCGTCGTCGTCGTCGTGGAAAATGATGATGCCCGAAGCATGACAGCACGGAATTTGAATTACCGGGTTTTGGAAAAGTCAAGTGCCAAGCACAAGTTGCGTGGGCGTGGTGTAGACCAGCTGCGCTGCATTATGAGCTATTGTTTATTTTATTGTTTATTTTATTGTTTATTTTATTATTTATTTTATTATTTATTTTATTTTATTTTATTATTTATTTTATTATTTATTTTATTCTATTCTATTCTATTTTATTTTATTTTATCTTATTTTCCTACTGCCGTCTCTATCGTGTTTATTCTTCTTTTGCTTGTCCGTTGGCATATGAATTTTGCCAATTTACATACATGACCCCCCCTTCCCGTGGCGCCCTCCAACAACACCAACTAGTTACAGATACAAGTTACAGCATGTATTTATTTTTAGTTGACAACTTGGAGCGCCCTATTTCCCCGCACTCGCTTTCGAGGCTTCCATGGAGCGCGAGTGGCGGCACATGGCGCCGGGAGGGGGGGGGGGGGCTTGTTCTTATCTCCATCAAGTTTCGCACCGCTCTTTAATTATTTTAAACTTGTCTGCAAATAGGGCGATCCCCCGCCATGGCTTTTTCTCTCGGCACGGCACTACATTTGTCACCGAACCGGCCTGCTGGCAATGACCAAAATGTGCATCTCTTCACAGACTCGACGAAAAGACGCATCAAAGTTGACAGTATGGGGACATGCACGTGTCGCCGTGTACGGACCATTCTGAATTCCACAATAGAATCTGCATGTCCTGCATCTTTGCTTCTGGAAACACGCAAAGAGTACAGACAGTGTGAGAATCCGGGCTTCAGAATTGCTTTCCGGGGGCTCTCACGCCACCGAAAAATATGGCTTGGCTTCGGGTTTCCTTTATTCTACATGTTCAATTGCCGCAGAGCACAAGTGTATGCATAATGAAAACGTATTCACTCCTGCGCAACTGCCGATACTCCGTACACGTGGCCGAATTAATCAAAACGTTGCAATGAATGAATCAATTCGGACGAATCTCGGCATTAACCAAAAGGACCACGCCAACGCCAATAAGTCGTGTCTCGAGGACAATTTGTGGCTAAAATTAACCAAGGAGATGGGCAAGAGAGGAGGCCGATGCAGGCAAACTTTTGCTTTTATTGTATACTGATGCGCGTGACCAACTGGCCCCCCCCCTTCATCATTCGCAGCCTGATTGTAAACAATGTACCGCAGACATTCCTCATTGCCCAACAAGTACCAGCTAGTCGGGTCGGAGAATTTCTTCATGCCCAGACTTTGCCAAGATGTGACAGTCTACTCGCAGCCTTGTCATAAAAGCACACCCAAGTGTGAGTAATAAAGCAGAATATAGTAGCACTCGAGCCTCAAAGATGAAAAAAGTATATCGTATCCGTCGTAAATCATAAATAAACCACAAAACCGGTAAACCTGCAGCCACAGCCCGCCGTTGCATCAACCGACAGCCGTAGAGCCCACTCACACGTCCAATGCCTTTTCTGATACGCCGTCAGACTTTTCGTCGCCCTCGCGGTGGAACAATGCCGCTTCGAGTGAATTGTACACGGTATCCGCCTCACCAGTCCGCTGCTCTCCCTGTCGGGCAAATTGCCATTCGGACCTTGTGAACCGCTCGTGAACCTCGTCAACCATGTGGACGAACCTGAATTGTAGATGCGCACCAATGTAGCGTCGAAGCTCCATCTTCAGCTCAATCAACGAGAGCAGCCCCGTAACGTCGATGAATCCCACCATTGTAAAGTCGAGCACCACGTGGTGCAAAGGCACAATGTCGCATTTGAGTGGAATAATGTTCCTTGTGCGCCGAATCTTGTCGATGCGTTTCGAACTGGCCACATTCCAGGCCCTGTTTTCCGCAACGACGTCGCGGGCAGCAGACGCGGCGGGATCAAACTGAATCTTGACCGACTCGACGATGGAGTTCTTGACCCGTTCTGCGTTGGGGAACAACAAGTCTTGGGTAAACCGAACCAGGTATGCTTCAGCAGGAACATCAATGCCGTCACTCAGCTGATGGTGCTTTGATGGAGACCAGTGAATAGTCTCGGTATCCTTGTGAGAGAGACCAGTCCACTTGGGGAACGCGAGGCGGATCAATGTGTAGACGATGCTGAATCCAACGGCAACGGCAAGACCAATTTCAGTCGTCGTGAATAACGTGACCCAGAATCCGAGCATCGAGGCGATAAAGTCAATAAAGGACATTCTCCAATAGCGATAGAACAGCCGAGGAGAAGAAACAAGATGAGCTACGGCCATGATCTGCGCTTATTAGTAATACGCACTGAAGCAGGGCAAGTGAAGCAGGGCAAGTGAAGCAGGGCAAGTGAAGCAGGGCAAGAATAAACGTAAACGTACAATAATGGCCGACAGAGTGGCTTTGGGGATCCAGTACAAGGCAGGAGCAAGCTCATACAGCGTCAGGACAATAAAGCCGGCCGTGAACAAAAAGTTGACGGGGCTCTTGACGCCGCATTCCGAATTGACGGCAGTTCGTGACATGGCACCGCCACAAGGCTGGGCCCCGAAGAAGCTGTTGGCAATGTTGGAGGCGCCGAGAAATACCAGCTCCTGACTCTTGTCGATGCTATAGTTGTTGCGAAGACCAAACGCCTTTCCCACGCCGAGATGCTCCACCGACATGGCGAAGAGCGGCGCGATGGACTTGGCGGCCATCTTTTGGACGAGGGAGCTGTCATGGGTGTGTGGTGTGAGCAGCCCGTGTGTACTGACCTGCGTGACTTTCCATTTGTACTGCTTCGGACCGAGGTCCTTGTTGACGAGAAACGAGATGAGGGTGTAGATGACGAGCACGACAACGGCACGGCTGGTGCTCATAAACTTGAGCCACCTGCTCTTTTTGCCCCAAATCTTGCCTACCCATTCTAGGGCATAGAGCATTGCGATTGCCGTCAATCCGATACACAGGGTAAGGGGCTTGATTTTGTTCAAGTGGCGCAGGATATCGCTCAAGATGGTAATGGCGCCGGATCCTGTCTCAATGCCAACGAGGGAGCCCACCTGCCCAAGACCAATGACGAATGCCACGGCAGAAATCCAGCCAGTCAAGACTGGACCAGACACAAAGTCGAGCAGGAAACCGAGTTTGAGCAGTCCCATGGCCAATGCAAAGACGCCAACCAGAAAGGCCAGTGCCGATGCGATGTCGGCGGGAGCATAGCCATGCTTGGAGAGGTCGGCGACAGCTTCGGCAGTAAAGAGACCCAGTATCGACGTGGGACCAGACGACAACTCTATTTTTTGTTGTTGTTATTTCCTCATCTGCCCGTAGTATTCTTTCGCGTCCTCTTCTCACTCACCTTTGGATGTACCGAGGAAAAAGTAGAGAGCCGAGGGCAACCAACTAGAGTAGAGTCCATGCTCGACGGGAATATTGGCAATCTTGGCGTATGCGAGGCCCTGCGGAATGAGCATGACACCAATCGTAATGCCGCCAATGACATCCTGCACAAGCCATTTGTAGTTGTAATGCGGCAGCCATTGAGCTGCGGGAAGCTTTTCAGCAATGTATTCCGCAGTGGCTGACGGCAGGCGGCGACGGACAGACCCAACCCAGCCCTTGACCCTGTTAATGCTGGGGTCGGTCCGGAGGGACTCGGCGATGTTGTTGCGAAGATTTGATGTAAGCTTCATTCCCGCCTCTTTTTTTTTTTTTTATATATATATATAAGAATGAATGGGTGCAGAGATGCACAAGAGTGACAAAGGCGCGAGTGCAAGATGCGGAACAAGTGTTGGGAGTAGCAGAACTCTCAACTACAAAACACATACATGACCAGAGAGAAGAGACTGGATTGATGGACGCCCGTCAATTGTTATAGGTTACAATCTGATGGGTATGAGCAAGATGCGCGGGAGGGGAAGCAGCCATACACGCTGCCCTGGTCAAGACGGCTCAAAGCCAGCCAGCCAGCCCGACCGACCGACCGACCGACTACTGCGGACAAATCACCACTCGCAAGTAGCGACGGGCAAAAGCAAAGCAGACGAAACGGGCAAGTAAACCAAATCATCCCACGGACCCAAGGTTCAGCCATCTTCTGGCCACGCGCGCGCGCGCACACACACACACACGCCACCAACACAAAAAGGCAGGCAGGCAGGCAGGCAGGCAGGCACGCCGGCCGAGAATTCAGGGACGGCACACGTACATGGCGACGCCAGGTTTTTGCCTCTACTGGTAGGCTGCTGGCGAGGGTGCAATGGGGTGTCTGGATACACGGTAGAGAAGAAAGGGGGGGGGGGGGGGAAGACGGAGGTTACGCAGTACGACGATCCTTGAGAAATGGCGTCCTGTTAGTTTGCGCCTCTGACAACTACCATGAAAGCGTTGTCTACTTGTGACGACCGAGACATTTCATACGGGTTTGACGGACTGACGAGGCTCTTGGATTCTCGAGGGGGTTGGCTCATTGCAGAAACACGGTTCCGAAACTAGTCTGTTGTTTCAAGAAGCAAGCATGTCTTCTCTCCCCCGCCTCTTCCTCTCGGCGGGGGAAAGAAACCGATGGCAGACGAGAGAGAGAGAGAGAGAGATTTCACCAACGCACAGATGGAGCTTCCGATGAGAAACAGCTCCGGACAGCAACAATGGCACTGTCAAAAAAAAAAAAAAAAAAAAAAAAAAAAAAAAAAAAGTAAAAAAAAAAAAAAAAAAAAAAAAAAAAAAAAAAAAAAAAAAAAAAAAAAAAAACTATCCCGAGTATGGGCATGGAATGCGACGACCGACTGGGTCGCAGACAAGCTGGCCATCCTTGACACCGCTCGAGTAGCATTGGCCTTTGTAGCAGTTAGTTGGCAGCTTTTTGTCATAAATGAACCTCGATTTCCCAAGAGTTTTTTTCAACATACGGTTTGAGCTGCACCAGCAGTAATTGCCAACACCTTGACGCGGGGCGGCCCTAAAACAGTCGTTAGACCTGGACATGTCTTTCTTCTTCTTCTTCTTCTTCTTCCTGTTACTCACTGGTTAACACAGCCAGACTGGGCACTAGCCCATGGGACCATGGCGGTAAAGAAGAAAACGGCTGATGAAAACTTCATTCTGAAGAAAATGCGATTGGCTTTCCAAAAAAGGTTGGTTTTTTTGGATATTGTCTTGTCTATTGTAACTGTTGCTCCTGCTTCCTTCATGACTTTTATACAAGTGCGCGTAGGGTCTTTTTTATATACATGAACCACCAACTCAAGATGCCCTCATTCTAAATAAATGCAAGTTGCCAATCATCTAAACCTTGTCGCCTTTGTTTGGTTTGCTTTGAGGCTCTGAGACTTTTTTTTTTTTTTTTGCCTGCACCCTTCCATTCCGAGACATTAGTTAGCACTTTTAGCCCCTGTTGATTCAAAGATGCCACAAAGGGCTTTTGACATACGATTAGAGCTGCAGTTCTCAGCCAGCCCGTTAGATCTCTTGAGGCTGTGTCCCTCCTCCTCTCACGGCTCCACCAACCCATGGCAGCGAGGCGGCAACGACGAAAAAGATGGCGTGGAGCGGCATTTCGAGGATGATGCGATTGGCCTGTAAAAGTGGCCTTTTTTTTGTGTGTGTGCGTGCGTGTGTTGTGTGTGTGTGTGTGTTGTGTGTGTGGTAGGCTTGACTGGTTCTGGTAATTGCTGCTCTTTCTTTCTAATGCTTCTCTTTCTTTCTTTCTTTCTTTCTTTCTTTCTTTCTTTCTTTCTTTCTTTCTTTCTTTCTTATCATTTGAGCCCGTCGAGATGCGCGTAGCGTCTTTTTATGATGCTAGCAGCCGATGCTCAAAGTCTCCAGCTCAAAGAGCCGTTGCCAAGTACCTGAGCTTGCGCTCTATTTTCGTACAACATCTCATCTTAGTCGACGTGCGTCCAAGTCTAGCGCTTTGCCGCTCGTCTGAGCCCGGGACTTCGTAGAAGCGACTGTTTGTCACGTTTTGGTGGCTGGTTGTTGAAATAGCAGCCATCAGCTTTCTCCTGCGTGCTTGCGTCTTGCTTGTGTTTGCTTGAGATTTGAGACACTTGTTGCCTCTTTAGGCTTCGAGACAATCGCCAAGACTCGGACCAGCACAGGGGAGGGGGCGGGGGGGCTGGTTCGCCGCCTCACTTATATTACCGAGTAATCTACAGCATGCAGCGCAGTTGTCAAGTTAACCGGCTTGGTGAATCGTCAACCCAACTCGGAGGCTTCGGCGACCAAAGCGGTCTCGATCTTGATCGCCTTGGTGTTGGTTTCTGCAGCGACAACGTCGAGATAGTGTCCTTGTTCTCTGTTAGATACACCCTGCAAGTCTCTTTTCAGTTACACCCAGGGAGTCAAGAACCTGCTTGGCGCGTCTGGGGAAGAGCGGGCTGAAGACCCTTCCTCCACACACAAACCTGTCGTGCAACCCCATGACGGCCAAGAAGCTGGAGTAGAAGCCGAGACCGAGGAGGATGAGGACGCTTGCTTGTTAGGCGGGCTCGTGCAGGAATACATGGATAATGAGTATTCTCTTTGCTGTTGACAAGAGCGATTCGGCGGTGAGGTGATTCCGGCATCAGTTGTTGGTGTACAAAGAAGCATGATTCTTATTCCAGAAAAGACACTCCCACAAGTGACCCGAAACTGTGGGATTATTACTGTGCGTGTTTGCACCTGGATCTTTTATATTGTGCGTGTGTGTACCTGAATCGTTTCTTTGTGCTCGCATGTACCCGGATCATCCCTGACGTCTTATCTGACTCAATCGAGCGCTCACCGTCAGACGAATTCATCTAATTACATTAGCTAAAGTTTGCCTTGGTCTTTTCCACCGGGGCGCTGATCTTGATTCACCACGGGCCGCAAACAACCCGTCATCTCGTCAAACAAGGTCAATTCACCACACCTCGCTTTCCTTGTTCGATTCATTTTCCCTGAGCGACTTATAAAAAAAAAGGTATTAAAAGGTGCAAGGCCCTCTGCCATACCGACCAACTGATACCCATCCATCAAACAACTTGGACATTTTTACCGAAAAAAAAAATGAAGTTTACCATCTTTTCCACCCTCTGCCTCGGCTTCTCATCCGCTGCTCTCGCAGCTACCGTATCGGAAGAAGCCACCCACCAGCTTGCCGAGCGTGAGATGCGTGACAGACTCTGTGGCAGGTCCATGTTCAACGAGGACTTGGTCGATGTGGAATCCCTCGAGGGGAGTGACGTCGCGGAACCCCAAGTCAACTTGGAAGCTCGAGGCCGCAATTATCCCGGAGTAAGTTTTTTTTTTTTTTTTTTTTTTTTTTTTTTTTTTTTTTTTTTTTTTTTTTTTTTTTTTTTTTTTTTCTTATTTTTT
>JAAHCF010000659.1:0-21160 GCA_038367545.1 Beauveria asiatica | reverse complement strand
TTTTTTCTTCTTCTTTTCTTCTTCTTCTTCTTCTTCTTCTTCTTCTTCTTCTTTCTTCTTCTTGGTGGAATGTGCACTGCCAAAAGTCTGCGACTCGCTGACAAACGGCTGCAGTGAAAGAACTATGGAATCTGATGATTTTGGCGTTTATTACGGTTACAGAAGGACGGGGGCGGAAACTAGAACAGCGATATAAAAAACAGCAGTGTGCCATTTTTTGTACGGTCGGTAGCCCTTGAGCGATGCATATTCTTCTTGTTTGACTGCAGCAAAGTATCTGCATTTATTTATGTCGGACCTTGGTCTATTCTACCACCTCTTTCAAGTATACCTCTTTTGCAGTATTACTCGGTACTTGCATGAATCATGATTTACGATACGTTATAACCATCTTGTCTCGATTGCCGGCTCATTGTGCACATTCTGCGGCTCGACGCCTGGTACAAGCATAGCCACAGCCTCCCCTTCACCGCAGGCATCCTAATTCCTCCTCGTCACCGTGCATTCTTGACCCGATGCACACGTTGCATTAATCCAGCTCCTCAGCCCTGTACACGCGGCAGGGAAACCGCTCATGCACACACTGTGGCGTTGTCATTTGAATGCCACGTCCGAAGCGGCCTGCCCTCATCCAGCCATGAATCACTCGGGCAACAATTCTTTGCATCTCTTCCCCTTCTTCATTCATCAGACGGCCAAGTCACGGCCCCATGCATCCATCTCCCCTACAAGCATCTTCGGACCCCAACCGTCTAGTTTACCTGTTAGCCCATGGTCAGAGTTAAACTAGGTAAATAGTTACCAGCAGGCTAAAATTAAGGCTGTCGTCGACCTTGTCAACGTTGGTGGTCCCGGGCCGGGTCCATGTTGCTCACACGCCCCCTTGCGCCCGAGGACGCTGGAGAAGCCAACTAAATTATAACTAGTGAATTCAAAAGACTTTTTTAAATGCGCCATTGGCTGACTTGAAGCACAACGAGGGAAAAAGCGGCAAGATGAATTGACATGGGGTACGAGAGGCTGAAGATGCAGCCTCGGGGCTTGGCAAGTCCTTCTGCCACGCGACCATGCAGAAATATTAATTACAGAAGCAGACTAGAAGCCCTAATTCGCGACATGGAGCATAGACAGCAGTAGCGAAATGTAAAGCCTACAAGGCAGTCTCTCTCTCTCTCTCTCTCTATATATATATATACTTGGTCTGTGTTGATGAGTCGTGGCTCTCTTTCAAAACAGTCGTCACCTTTTTCCATCAACAGCTTTCACCACATGCGGCTGACACTGACTGATGTGCACAAGATGCAAGACGGAGGAGGATTAGCCGACCGCTACTACACCATGTGCACCATTCATCGGCAAAAGATGGCATGACTGCAGCAATCAAAAGTCGGGGTCCACTCCAACACCTTTTGCAATTCTTTCCCGTCATCCACCGTTTCCCGTCGAAACAACCGCAACAACATGTGGTAGTTGCATCTTTTGCCAAGCCACAGTGGCCGCCGTGGGCGGTGTATGATAACTATAGGTAGGTCCTAAGGCGTTGCGCCACCAGGCTCATGTCTCTCTCCCCGGACAATTTGTGTCTTTGCAGGAGAAGGCTTCAGGTGAAGAGGGCTGTTGCAGGTGAGTGACGTAAAAAAAAAAAGAGAAAAAAGGAAAAAAAAAAAAAGAAACGGCCAAGTGAAGGTGTATGCTCGTCTAACGACCAATGGCGACAACCCAAGGTCTCAGCCTCTGGCCGTCTAATCACGATCTGTCCAATTTACTTATAGGACTCGAGGTCAATCTTTCCCTTGACCCTTTTTGATCGGGCCGTTGCAGGAAACTCGACCCCTACTTGTGATGCTTCATTTGCTTCGTAGTATTTCAGCTCGCACTGCTGGCTCAATTGAGTTGCAGCCTCCACTAGCCCCGACACTAAAGAGACCACTCAACTTATACACACCCCTCTATTTTGATGCCCATGGCCCTCTAGCAATCCTCATTTCAGCCATTCGGACCAAAAAAAAAAGAAGAAGAAAATAAAAAGAAATCAAGAATGCAACAGGCCTTTACAAGTCACCATCTCGCGAGGGTCGAGAATTACACGTCTCGGGAAACAAAATGACCGCGCCAGGTACGCGGGGAAGAATCCTACATCATACATGACAAGTGCCACCCTTCAAAGCCAACCTCTGTATCCTGTGACACGGTTAAAAAGACAATCCGATTCAAGGCGGATGGTTCCGAACGATTAACGCCGCCGTTGGGCCACTTTCGCATCATTCAATGGGCGAGAGCCAGCCGTGACTTATATGATCGGCACCAAGAACGTGCATCGAGAGCCAAACACGATGACGGCTCAAGAGCTGCAACTTTTCACATCAATGTGGTTTGGGTTTTAGATGGTTTTTGTCGCTAAATTAACGATGAATAAATTATTCAAATGCTCTTGGCATCGTTCTTTCGCTGCTCGCGTGCCTCGAGACCTCCGTCAACAGCTCCACCGCCTGGCAGAAACGCCCCGAAAGCTTGCCCCACACATGCGTTCGTTTGTCGGGCAGTAAAAAACATCGGACCAGCTAACTAACTTGATGTCGTTCTTCTTGACGAGCGCTTTGATTGAATCATTTCATCACGCCCCGAGCCTTTCTCTCAGCATCTCATTTTGGAAGCACAGCGCCCCATCGCACTCTGTGGAGGGGCTTCCTAGACCACGCCGCATTTGCCCCAATTCAACCTTGCGCTCGCGAATACTGCGCTCTGAAGTTGCCTGTGTTGAGGATTACAGGTACATTCACACGCATGCTCCTACGGTTGCACCCGAATATGTGGATTCTGTTCTGACTATCGATTTTTTTTCTCCCCTCCTTCGTAGAGTTCTCCGTGACGCATGAGCACTTAGCTGGGTGCCTGGAACGCCAAGATCTTCATCAACGACTTTCCGCAGTAGACTTGACGGCGCAGAATCTTGGACGTCATGGCTGGTGCCAAGCTCAAGACGAGCAAGCCTAAAACGGTGAAGAAGGGTTCAAAAACGGCCGAGGGCAAAATTAAGACCGGCAAGAAGGCGGTCCGAGAGGATACTGCCACGGTCGAGAAGAAGAGAGCCAAGCTGCTGGCACGCTCACAGGAGCTGGAGAAGGAGGCGCACAAGCTGCTCGCCGAAGCTAAAAAGGCGGCGGACAAGTATGCAGAATTGACCAGGTCACTAAAGGTCGTCGACGACGACGACGACGACACATCGTCAGAGGTATGTTTTGGTTTCAAGGTGATGTCTGCAATGGCAGCTGACATGCCGGCGACAGAGTGAATCGGACAAAGAGATCCTCACACCATCTTCGGGATCCACGAGCTCGTCTTCCGATTCCAGCTCAGAAGACGACGCCACGGTCCCCCCACCCAAAGCCAAACCCGGCAAAAAGAGCAAAAAGGAAAAGGTCAAGCCCGAGCGCAAGCGAAAGCGCCAAGACTCGTCGTCGTCGTCATCGTCCGACGACGACGACACCAGCAGCAGTAGCAGTAGCAGCAGCAGCAGCAGCGACTCGGAGGACAGCGACGCCGATCAAAAAGCCGCCAAGAAAAAGTCAAAACAGTTCAAAAAAGAGAAAAAGGTGAAGAAGATCAAGGTTAAAAAGGAAAAGAAAAAGGCGAAAAAGGAAAACCAAAAGAAAGCGGTCAAGGATTCAGACAGCGATAGCGACAGCCACGACGACGACGACGATGACACCGACGACGAGGATGAAACGCCCGCCGCGGCCACCGGCGGCAGCAAGCCCGAGAGCTGGCACGTCACCGACCTCGACGGCGGATCCGCCCGGCAGAGCAAGTTTCTGCGGCTTCTGGGCGGCAAGAAGCAGGGCATGAGCCTTTCATCTGCCAGCGGCGGCAGCAGCAAGAGCACGTCCGAGTCGACGAGGGCCGAGGCCGAGATTCAGCGCCAGTTTGAGGAGGGCATGAAGATGAAGAATGACGGCGGGGGTCACCGTCGCGGTCTTGGTCTGAATGGTTGAAGTGCAAGGGGGAGGGAGGGAGGGATCGTGGTTGATGGAGGGAAGAAAGAGCGGTTACATGTACAACATATATCAGGGGCGTGAAATTGACATGAAGCCCGTTTTTTTTTTTGTATACATCTTTTGCGTTGGATCATTTCGCAAACAGGAATAGCGACCTGGCCAACGCCATTTCATTATGCGACCATCTTGGCCAGATTGAGCATCAAGAAATTGAATTTTCTTCAGATTGTATCGCTTTGGCTCTACGACGCCCAACATTTTTTATGAAATACATGTCTCCCAGTCCACGGTCCTCTCTACCTGCGCGACCTTCTCCCAACCATTGCAAGCGCTCCTTTAAATGTCGCTGTTTGTCAGCTTGACAAGGCAAGGTAGGCTAGGCATGACGACTCAAAACCTCAACCCAGTAACGATGGGCAATGGCAGCCACAACATATTATGGTGTTCCCAAGTCTTCTAGCAACCGAAACGTACAGCGCGGAACTCATCCTTGATCCTTCTCACGGGGAATAATCCGCAGTTGCTTTTATCGTTGTCCAAACTCCCACATGGCTATATAGTGCGCTCGTCGTTTATTGACCCCACCAGCGGGCGATGACCTCGAAGATCAGGCCGCCAAAGACAACAAAGGCGAGAAGAACTAATAGCAAAACAATGTTAGCTTGATTGATACGCAATGGATCATTGTAGTCGTGTAGGTCTGCGCAAGTTCACGTCTCAGTCAGAAGCAGTCTGCTTCGGCCCCCATTTGCTTCTCAGCCTTGAGCAGTGCCGCCAGAATCTGCCTGCACATCTCCTTCCCCTTCAGTAGCATATTATATGGTCACCAAAGACTCATTAACAGAATGCATGTAGAATAGAAGACGCGCCATTGGAACCAGCCCAATGATTCGGCTCCCATCCCCTCTGACGAAGACGTAAACGCCATGACTAGCGGGTGGCGCTTGTCAAGAGAGCAGGACGCCGTCTTTGCCAGTTCTGAATATACAAGAAAATATAGTCTCCTTCAATTGTAGATACGAAACATCGGCGGATGGCGCGCAGATCGACGGGGTTGTTGCGGTTACGTACCAATCCAAAATGGAGAGATGGAGGGCTTCTGGACGGTCTTTTCGCGCTTCTTGATTTGGTCGATAGACTTTCCCATGCGGTTCTCCTGGTCCTTGGCGAATTTGGCATTGCGACGTCGCTGTTCGGGAGTTTGCGCCTGCAGAAAGTGGTGCCCTTGGTCAGCCCTTGAAAGTCTATGAACAGGAGGCCATCATCCCCTTTGGTAGGAATGCGGTGCCATCAGGTTGCGCCACAGCTAATTGCGCAAAAGGCGAGCAGCCAAAAATGCCCACTTCACATGACGTACCATTTTGGATATATGTGTGATGCGACGACGGTCGGTTAATAAGGAGACGAGAGGTGTGGGTTGTCTGTCGCGGTTGAGGAGGAACGTTTTGGAATTAAAATGAATGGAGGAGCTCCCAGGTATGCGGGTGGCGCGTAGCACTGAACAGGTATACGTTCAAAAGACTCGAAAGTTCTGGAGCCGGAACAGGTGTCGAGAAAGTTTTTCGAATCTTCGATATGACTGTATCGCAATTGATACACGGAAGTGAGCAATGTGTTCAGATTTCGAGACCAAGGACAAGGTTTGGGTCTGAAGGGCCTTTGGACAAGTGTCGTCAATCCAGGGAGTCGGCCCATTACTCGCTCGGAAAGGGAAGGTGCGCCTGGACATCTGGCCCCTAGTTACTAGCTGTACGGTGTACCCCACAGAGCGCCGCATAGTGGGGTGGCGTGGCGGTGCGAGTCTTGGGGGCAGCGCCACATTTGACTTTCGCGCTGAGAATAGCCTCCTAATAATAATCGCGACTGTCTTTGCTCATCAAGCCTGCCAACGCTCAGATATCCAGCATTGGGAAGGATTTGGAAGAATTACGGCAGAATTTCCTTCTGAGGATATCCGAGGATCTCTAGATCTCAAACTCTGAAATGTTCTCAATACGCGCAGCGACGGCTGTTCGTCGCCTGCCTACCCTGCGCCGTCAACTGGTCCCTTCAAGAACATATGCCACAGAACAGTCGGCTAACCCTACCGTAAGACCACTCCCTTCCGCCACTGCGCTGCTTTTAGTTTCGCTGCATGCCTGTACACCGCAGTCACTGCCATGTCGCGGCGCTTCTGGAACCTGCCAATCACGTAGAGACCTTGTTGTGCCGCGGGGTTCGGATTCCACCTACTGACTGTTGAACCGCAGACAAGTTTCTACAAGACCTTTTCGAGACCCATAGCCAAGGTCATGATCCTGGCCGTCTTTACGTATCAAGTCGCGTACTGGACCTGGTCAAAATTGGAAGCAGACGAAGCGTGTGATAAGATTGATGGTAAGTGATGGACTACCCTGCAATGGCCTCTAGCAATTAATGCGCACCGGCCCCGTCCTCGAGAAACCATCAGCTCATACTGAAAATCATTGTCTAGCCGAGATTGAGACGTTGGAGAAAAAGGTGAATGATTACAAGGAGTCTAAGGCTGTTGTCAAGGTGGGATCCAAGTAGGGTAGTGCACACAAAACCTGAAGCCTGAAAAACGCATCGTCAGACTCTTGAGCACTCTCACCACAATGTACAATATAATAGCATATTATCAAGCCAGTCGACATGGCAAAGAAACTAGGACCATTTCGCCGTATGTGTGATACGTATATTATAGTATTCTATCTTTGGTGTAGTATATATAAAACCTGCCAAATGCCAAACTCCAGCCGCAATGCAATGCAACAAAATGCACTCAAAAATCATCAGATCGGTAGAAAGCCCAGCTTTCCCGTTTCTATCACTGAATTTAGTGTAGCAACCCCACACCGAGTAGCACCATGCCGCACAGAAACGCCGTGTTGTAGACCACACCCGCAGCGGCGCTCACCCGCGTGCGCGGCTCGCCCGGGTAGTTGCACGTCACCTCCTTGTTGTCCGGGTCGCGTCTCCCGTAGCTCGAGTTGAACTCGCGAAATTTCCGAAGCGGGCACACAAACTTGAGTGCCGCCGGACAGCTCTGCACCACATCGTAGCAGAGGTCGTCGCAGGGCAGGAGCTCCCGGTAGGGGCCGGGCGCGATCTCGTCGTCGATGAACTTGTTGCGCGACGTGTTAGAGGCGGGCGCGCTGTACTTGGCCAGATCCTCCGCGGGGAGCTGAGTTCCGTTAGGAAACGGCTGGCCGGCGTTGCGCACAATGGAGTGCGGGCTGTCGAGGGTGTAGTCCTCGCACCGGGGCATGACGACGGTGCAGAGCCATTTTTTGTACGTTCTCTTGCAGTCGTCGCAGGTTCTCAGGAGCGAGTACATCTTGGTCGAGGGTGCTTCACACTGCACCTGCATGAGTGCCTTTTCGAAATTTTCGTACATCTTCTTGGCATATTCATCGTACTTTTGTCCAAGGCTGTCCTCGCCTGTGAACTTCTCGATATTACCGGGAATGGCGTATTGAATGTCGTTGCAAAACTTCAAATCTGTTACCATCTTGCAGCTCGTTCCTGTAGTTGCGTTAGCTGTGTATTGTTGCCTACTAACTGGGTCTACGTACCTGAGACAGTGTTGAAGGTCGTGGAGGCAAAAACTGTGCCGCCGCCGCCGACAATCCCCTCTCCGTCGCGTTTTCCTGGGTTCGCGTTAGGAACCTTGATAATGAAACCACGATATTCTGTTGTATCGTTTAGACTGGTAACAAAGAATTGTTGTTTCGGAAAGCCACCAGGCCCCCGTGTCGTCATAGTCATGTGGATCAGTTGGTTCAAGTTCCCTGTCCCGTTCGGTGTTGCATAGATCTGTGCGCTTGTTTGGAGACCACACTTGGAGTGTCTGACACCATGAAGCCTGGGGTAGAGTTCATTATCAATATAGAACTGGTATTGCATGCCTTGTTCCAGAATTTGCTTTGCTTCGTCGGCATCAGTTGTGAGATTCTTGCTGACCAGAAGAGCCGAGCTTGCATCGCTGTCGAGCCACAGCAATTGACCGTCCTTGTTCACATATCGGTGATAGTAGTCTTGAGTAGAGGCTGCCAGCTCAAAGAAGTATACGCCTTCATAGCTGGACGAAATATTTGGGGCCTGGACAGTGATATACAACTTGTCTGTGTAATTCATGTTGAACATGACCGCGCCGCTGTCAAATGTTTTTGTCTGAATGTTGGCAGTGCCCTGCATGGACATGTCAGGACACCCCACCTGGCTCGAATTCGATATGAGCAATGTGAGCTGTGGCGGTTCAATGTCCGCCTTGTCATCGCCCGGGACACGGTGGGGCTGCAAACATGTATTTGCAGACAGGAAGATAGAAGCATTCTGACTATCATCGCGCACGAGAATGCTAGCTTCGGAGCTAGAATTTATCGCTGCCCCGGCAGTTTCCAAGTCGAGGCCACGAGCGTTTGTTCCGCCACCCTGACTGCCGCCGGAGAGAGTCGTTTTTGAAAGTTGAAAACAAGCGGCTTCTCCTGGCCTGAGATTTGACTTGGCAGGGATGTTGTTTACGAGGGATCCGATGACACTGGCCCTCTTCCCGAGATAGCTACTGTCGAATGGCGCAAAACTGGGCTCATACGTGTCGCCAAGATCGAGATTGTGGCCATCGAGGGCGTTTGAGTCGGCATTTGAGGGCGAAAGAGTCGCAAACGCAGCTGGTGAGAATGCGAGCGTATAAAGTATCGTGAAAAGCGTCGCGAGCAGCGAGGTTGCCGGCCGCGACTGCAGGAGTCCGAATGGCATGGTGGCGGCCGCCAGCGGCTCAAATGGAGGGTCAATGGAATATTGCGAGGCTGCTAGATGATCAACGGCGGACGGACATTGATGCCTGATATACCATCAAGATTTTCGCTAGTTGCGACAAATGGAGTTGGCAAGTAGAGAGGATACGGCTAAAAACAAGAATCCGGTCGTTTCACAACGTGGACGACGAGGGTGGGCGGCGGCTCTGGAGTTTAAGCCACGTGGGTCCGCGACGCGCCGCCTCGTTATTGTTAAAGTCCCTGTAGCAAGCTGCGACGACCACTTACCCAAAGGAGGACGGCACTTTTTGAACAAACAAATGTGATTTTCGATACGATTTCTAAAGAACTTCGGTGTAGGCAGGTTATGGCCTCGCAAAAGCGCTGTGCAGACTTCTTGGTTTCGGCACACTCGCTCCACGATGCTCATTTGGAATCGTAGCCAAACTCCACTTTGTCGCTTAGGTACTTGATTAGTAGGTCGGCGCTCAGGGAGTATTTCGTAAAATGAAGATTCAAGAGTAAATAAACCGCTCTTTTCTGATGGATACTCTGATTTGCGATGATCATAAACCTCGTCATACCATCCAAGCACGGCTTCTGGTTGTTGGATGACCCCGTGAGACCCCGCGAAACCCGTGACCTTTGTGTTGAGGTTCTTGCCGATCAAGGTCTAATCGCAAGAACTGTCACAAAGAAATACGCCTTTCGAATGCAGATGGTATCAGCAGCTTGTCTTGCCTACCGAGATTCGACAAAGAGAGATGTAGCTCGGGGCTGAGATTGCAGATAGCTGAATTGTGCATTTACCAACTTGCGAATTGGGGCGCAAACTCTAAACAACTAGATCATTTAGCACGTTGCATACATCGACGTGTCCCATGACTGTGATCAGTGCATGCAACGCTAACTAGGGAATGGCAGGCGTTGCAGCTTTCACACGAGATGGCACCTGCATGACTCGGGCATTGGGGCAAGGTGTAGAACCAGGCAAAAATTGATATTTCGACATTTGGCATCAACTGCATTCGACAGAAAAGTACAAAATCATGATACACATTTCCAATCATAAACCTTTTGTTCCATGCAGCCTTCCTACTTCTACTCTCATCCTTCATCGCTGCCAGGCAATTTGTAGGTGTACGTTGAATGCGCTGGCCTGTGGTCATTAACTCTGTGTGCAGCTTGCGATTGCGGCAGTGGCAGTGGCCCGGGAGCTTGAAGAAGCGAATTCGTATTTGCGACCATGCCTGCCGTTCCGGATTCCTCTAATCCGACTTGTTGACGGCGGCGTCAGCCTTGGAGCGGAGGTTAGCGCTAGAAGAGCCTTCCTTGAAGTATCGGCTGAGGGTGGGGGCAAGGAAGGAGCGGAAGATAATCTCGGCACCACTGGCGTCAAAATTAGCGATGGTCTATACTGTGCGATTGGGACAACTCTGTGCAACTTACCGGAACATGGGGAGAGACAGCCACAGGAGGAAGACAAACTTGAAGACAAAGTAGAAAGGGAACCAGTAAACAATGTTGAAGAAGCTTTCGACCACGCTGAAGAAAGCGAAAACAACCCAGTACTGCAACATGTTAGCGGAGAAGCTCTCGTGATACTTTGTCGCAAGTCTTTGAGGGCAGCAAAGAGAAACATACGGTCAGCCACTGCGTGTCATCATCCTTGGTGTCGGTGAAGAGAGCAGCGAGGGAGTAGTATCCGGGGATGACGAAGCCAGCAAAATTGGTAAGGAGCTGGCCACCTAGGTTGAAGATGATGAGGAAGAAGTAGAGGGCGCCGACACCGATGACGGCATAAGCCTTAGGGACACCAGCCTGCCTCTCCAGGTTGTTGAGCGCGGGATACTTGGACAGCTGGAATTACGGGTTAGAAGGCAGCGCAGACGAATTGGAGGGATTGAGCGATGCAACTGACCTCCCTGTCGAGAGTGCCGAGGTAGTTTTGAGCCTTTTCCTGAGCGGAAGACATTTTGTGGCTGGCGGGGTGGCGGAAGATAGCTTGCGCAGAGAGCTTTGAAAGCTTCGGTCAGTGCTTTCTCGGAGCGTAACGAGATGCAATTGGTGTAGGTGGGATGACGAGAGTAGGTAGATTGTGTGGGTTGATGCGACGATGTTGAAGCGAAGCAAAAGTGGTTTGTGGGAGCAAAAAACGTAGCGTAAGTGGCTTTGCTCGAGGATGGCGATGAAGAAAGCTAGTTAGGTACTGACGTGTGCTTAAGCAATCTGGGTTTTGAAACGGGGCCTTGCAGGAGTGCGCACGTCAGTGGTCTGATGGGTGTTGGGTAATTATTCAAGAGAGTACTTAGGTATCCGTGTTAGGAGAGCCAAGTGACGAGTCAAAATTGGATACGAGTACATGAGCTTTAACAGAGTGATTGGACTTGTGATATTGTGGGTATGACCGCGGCTGAGAAGTGAGCACAGGTGGCTCGCACGTCACGCCCAAAAAGAGCTTTCTACTGTTTCTCATTGGCACGAGGTTCATTTATTACTGCGACTGGGAAAGAGAAGAGATGGAAGAGCAGAGAATGTCAAGGTAAAGGCGCCGATAAAGGCTTCGTTGGGTGCCTAAGAGGGGCATAGGGCAAACTTTGATATTTGAGTGCGATGTCTAGGACTCGGTGCTAAGATGGTGTAACCTGATGGGAACAAGTATCACGAATAGTTACCAGCAAATACTTCGATGACAGACATGAGAGCTAAAGGTAGCAACAGGTCAGAATACCTCGACGAGTGTTGTTGACTCGGACCATATGCGGGTTGGCCGTTAGGTGGTAATGAACCATAACAAAGCAAGTTGCAGTAATTAGTTATTTATTGGCACTGTACGACATTAGGTTCTTAGGTCGCAATGCCGCAGGTGACAGTGCTAAAGGACGGCAGGGATTGCAAGCAAACACAGTGTGTCCCGACAGTGCAAGGGCATGGAATTCCACCAAATTAAATGGCAGGATAGGCCTGCTTACATGCTTACCTAACCCTGTCGAGCCGTATTGTTTTGTTTGGGGGCCTGTGCTTTGTCGCTTTTGGCTGGCTGCCCCACTTGCAGCAAGCCAGCCAGCCCCCAGCCAAATTCGGCCCCAGCCTTCTTAACTTGGTGCTGGACTCGCTGAAAGTCCCCACTCGCTGCTTCTGTGCTTTTTCTCCTCTCGTTGGCCTCGCAACAGAAAACAAGCACAACAACACTTGCAAACGACGATATCTAAACCACCTCTCGCGCGCATAGACCGCCGCTCACCCCTGCAAAGAGACACTTCAAGCGCCGCAGACGCTCCTCTGATTCTTTCTTCTTCCGTCTTTCTGCCATCACTGCTTCCCTATCCTGCCGGGCCCCGTCGAAAAACAACAACCTCCCAATGTTTATTGTCCCACGCTAGCTTGCCTGTCTCTATATCAACATAGCATATACAAAGCCCCGACATGGACCAAGGTACGTCTCGCACCTCGCTCCTATATTGCGACAGGCTCTTTTCTGGCTTGTTGAGGCTTGTCTAATTTCCATCTCTTTTGCCAGACTCCGTCGCAGCGCGCGCTGCCAAAACTCGGAAGCGACCCCAATCCCAAGCTTCCACTGCCTCCATCCACAGCGCCACGACTCAACACAACATGGACGGCTCTGGATTTGCCGACAATTCTGGCATGTATGCTGGTCAATGGATGCACAACGAGCATCCTCATGCCAAGGAAATGTCTGCTCCTCAAATGTCCCCCGAGGACATGATACTACAGGCTGCCACGCACATGCAGTCCGCCAGCCATGAATTCGCCATGGACGGCTCCATGGCTGCACATATGCACCACATGGCCTACCAACACCAGCACCCCCATGGAATGCCTCGACACCCCCTTCCTGCCGACCAATTTGGCCCCAATGCCAGCTTTACGGAAGGCGACAGCCACATGCTCGATCGAGATGATGGTGACGATGGCGACTCCATGGCTCTTGCTACTGGTGTGTCCAAGCCAGCCCGATCGAGTGCCAACAACGAACTTGAGATGCGGCAGCTCTTTAGCGCCAATAGACACCGAGGGCTGCAAGATGTTGCCTCCGAGCTGCATGGCAATGAGCGCGGCCCAAACTCAGAAAGAACCCGCCAGGTTTTCGCCATGCTATGGTAAGAATATTAAGCACGGTTCATTCATATCCTGCAAACTAACTGATCTGTCTTTTAGGATCAACTCAACCTGCACCAAAGGAAAGGGGTCCGTTCCTCGCGGCCGAGTCTATGCAAACTATGCTTCGCGTTGCGCCACCGAGAGAATCACGGTTCTGAATCCCGCCAGCTTCGGGAAGCTTGTCCGCGTTCTGTTTCCAGGGCTCAAGACTCGTCGTCTGGGAGTTCGTGGAGAGTCCAAGTACCACTACGTCAACTTCGCTCTTGCTGAGGACCAGATGGACCTGGTGGAAGCTCCCGAGCCACCTCGTGCCCTTTCTGAAGTCAAGAGCTTTTCGCAGAGCCAGAACTCGGCACCACAGCCTTCCAACAACTCGAAACGCGCGAATTCCTTCTCACACCCTATAGAGGAGTCACAAAACAGGCGGGTCATTACACAGGTTGCTGACCGGTCCCACAGCCTGTATAACCAACCGGACCTTGCCAGCATTGACAACATTCAGTCTACTTCCACCAAGACCCGCCTAGAACTCGAGTTTCCACCCATTGATCAAGATGACTTTGAACAGTCTGAGCCCCTTGGTCTTCCTACTATCGAGGCATTCCTTCCTCAGGGCACTGATCCTGACGCAGCCAAGTCTCTATCTGCTTTGTACCGATCTCACTGCACTTCCCTTGTTGAATGTATTCGATACTGCAGGGAAAAGACGTTCTTCCACCTCTATACATCGTTTCAAGGCACACTAACAATGCCTGTACAAAGACTTTTTAGCCATGAAGCGCTCGCTCCTTGGATCGAGGGTTGCGACTATGTTTTGTATCAGCGCATGATGCGTATCATCTCTGGCTTGACTCTGCAAGTCGTACCCAAACCGGTTCTCGATACCCTGAGAAACATTTCGGAAAGAATTGTTCCACACATTCGCGAATCATTCCAAGGCCAACCGCAGCATGTCACTGCTGCCAAGGAGGCACCTGCTGCTCTTTTCGCTGGTCTGATTGACCGTGCTTTGCGAGTCAACTTGACGGCCCACGCTGCTGCCAATATGCTTTCCAACCCCGCCAACCGCGACCAGATGTATGTGGATTGGATCACCATGATCCGCGCTCGAAAAGTGGCTGAATGTGTACCCACCCGCGGTATGGACGATGTTGTCGACCTTTTGGTCAACGAAATGCGCGACCTGTTGGATCCTGTCAATGTCCCATGGGAAGTCGAAGTGCTTACTATCTACGGCGATGCAGCCAGCCGCAATCCTCGTCAAGCAAACGAGGGTGGAGCTGCTTCTACGGGCCAGAATGTTTTGGACAGATGGGTCAACTTCCTGCGATTACTGCCGTCGAGATTTGCCTACGCATCCCACGCCGATATTGTGTGGTGTGTAGAGCGTGTCGGCACTGCTGTGATGCGTGATTTGACACTATCACAGGGCAAGAGCTTTGGGTCATGGTGGGTGACAAAGACCTGGGTTGATGAAATGGTGTGTTTCATTGCTGAGCAGGGAGGCTTTATGAAGCAGAGGGCATCCCCTAGCGTCAATGTTACCCCAAACGTTGAGGCAGCTGGTAAGGAGGCCAGCTGCCAGAACTCTCGATACAGTAATGCTAGTGAGGAGCTGAACCTTTCGCAATCACAGCCCGGCCGCGCGCCGTTTCCTCCACCTGTGAGCAACAACAACAGCAAGGCGAACAATGCTTCGTGTCAACCGCCAGCGGACAATGACACTCACGACGATAGTGGCATTGGCATCCGAACACCAGAGGAGGACTTTCCTATGGACAAATACACATTTGCTGAATCAGAAGCAGCGGCTGTAATGGGAGCTGGGGGGATTGCAGCCTGAGGGGATATGTAACAAATATACGGTTGGCGCATGGTTTGGGCATCGGGGTCGGCGTTTATGGCTGGTTGACTGGGATGATAAAAATACCCCAACTATACACTTATAGGGAGGCAATTGGGAGATGACGGAACGAGGGCACGAAGCTACAGGACGAAGTCTATATGCGCAATCAGTCTGACGCTTTACGACTATTTTCGAATGAATTGTTGGCTACGATACCCGTACAGCCTCGGGAGACTTGTGTGTGTGTGTGTGTGTATTATCGGCGACCTGGATATTTGTTTATTTATTTTTTTTCTATTTTTTATTATTTTGGAAGGAGTCTCTGTGGTGGCTTATTCCTATCTTTGGATGTTTACGTCGAGGAATATTTTTTGTCTAATGATTGGAGGAGTGGAAAGATGGTCCACGGGCCAGATGTTGGTGAATGAGAATAACAAATCAATCCACTTTTGGATGCTATACTTGAATTGTTTGACGAGGTTTTGGTTGGTTGGTCGTGCTCGGCGTGCATGGCCTTGTAACGAGAGAAAGGAATATGAGATGTGAAAGTTTAAAGAATAATGCATGCATGCAGATTTGCTGGTCGTGGATTGTTATTGTTTGTATAAATGCCCACATGCAGGGCAACAAAGCTTGTTCAAGACATGATGATGGTGGCTGCCCTCCCATCCTAGTCGTAATGAATGCTGCGAGGGAATGTCATGGTGAAACTGCCAGTCGTCATTTCAGGCCACCAGAGGGCTTGACATGAAAAACGACAAGCGCCAACTCGAGATATGTGCCTGCTAACGTCGGCCACCCACTTCTCGGCACCACCCACTTCTCGGCACCACCCACTTCTCGGCAGGTTACCTTAATCACAACCCACCACACAGAACCTTCGTAGAAAATCTAAATAAAATTTAAATAATATAAAAATACTACTTATAGGTAGATAAATTAATAATTAACTAGCCCTTTAATAGGTTATATAGTATTTAGCTAATATTACTAGGTAATTATTTAATAAGCTATTAGTATATATTTTTAATATTAATTACTTATATAAATAAATTATTAGGGTTTATAATAACTATTTAATATTTTTTTAGTTATAATAACTTTAATTTTAACTTAAGGTTTAATATTTTATCTTTTATAAGTATAATTTAGGCTTATTAGATATTAAATTACTTTTTAATCTTCTATTATATTTAATTAACTAATTACTAGTTAATTAACTATTAAGTACTATTATAAAATAAATATTAAAGCTAGTTTTTATTTAATAGTATTTTAACCTTTAATAAGCCTTCTTTAAGTACTTTTTTTAGTTTAATTAGTATTAGTTAATTTTAACTAAATTAAGTAATAAATTACTTATTAATAGCTAAACTAAATTAACTAGCTTATAATAATAACTTAATCCTAATCTATAGTTAGTTTATTTTTTAGGTAATAAGTTAAGTTAAATACTATAAGGTAATAATAAATAGTATCTATTACTATAAGGAATTATTAAGAGTAGAACTCTTAAAATAAATTACTTAGAATTACTTAGATTAATTAGTAAAGATCTAGACTACTTAGTTATAAGAATACCTCCTCCTTAAGTACTTATCTATCTTTTTACTATAGCCTTAGATTACTCTAGCTTACTTTATAATCTAATAATCTAGCTTACTCTTAGCTTATTACTAGCTTATTATAATCTATAGTAATTTAGTTATATAACCTATTTATCTTTTTAGTTATATATTTATAAGTGCTTACCTAGTTACTCCTTTAGGTTACTACCCTAGTTATCTTATATCTTTATTAGTATTTATAATATTATACTCCTTATCTATTAGTCTTATTCTTAAGGCTATAATATCCGCTTTAGGTTTTTTTATATTATACTTATAGGTTTTTCTTTTTATATTATTATTATACTCTATTATATTTAACTATATATCTAAGCCTTATTTTACTAAAACTAAGTAGTATCTTAAACTAGCTATTACTATTAAGGAGTTTAGAGTTAATATTATACCTTATTTTTTTTACTATTTAAAGAAGCTCTCTTATAAAATAATAAAAGGTATTTCTTAGTATAAGGAATATATTTATTAAGGTTATTCTTATAATAGCTTAAGTATATTAGTTTCTTCTTTTAATTAAATAATCTTTAAATCTTAATATCTTTATTATAAAGAGGAAAAGGCTATTATCCTTTTTTAATATCTTTAATATAAGTCCTTTAAAGTGCTAATAAAACTAGAGTATTTATAAAAATAATATAAGTTACTTATAACTTAAGGCTTTACTATAATTAGGTATAGTCTTTAATCTTTTAATAAGCTTAATAAGTTAGAATAGGTTAAGTCTAAAGCTATTATATAAGTATAGTCTTTAAGTTATATAGATATATTAGATTAGAATATTATTTTCTTAGATTTATTTTAAATACCTAAGCCTAAGTTAAATATATAAAATATTACTTATTAAACTATTAAAGTAGGTCTAAGTAGTTTATAAGGTTCTCTTTTAGCTCTTAGGTATTTTTAGAGTTTAGGTAATTCTTTTATTTAATAAGATATTAATAATTCTTATTATTTCTTTATACTTTAAGTATATCCTTAACTTTATATTTATTAGTGTTATTAACTATAATTCTTATAATAAGTATAAAATTATTTAGTACTTTCTTAAGTAATAATATATAAAATATTAAATAAATTCTTATTCTATTTAGTAATAATAGTTTATAGTTAGTATTTAATAATTTTTATTTAATAAGAAATAGTCTAATTTTCTTTTAATTAAGCTTATTATTAGGTTACTTTATCTTAATATTTTTATAAATAAGGTAAACTTTATATCCCTCTTCTAGGATTAGTACTAGTAATCTCTTTTTATTTATATAATATTTTATTTAGTTCTATAAGAATATTTATTCTTATTATAAATATTTTTATACTTTTATAATTATTTCTATATATACTATTATTACTAGTATATTTATAATATATACTATATATATATTAATAATAAGGTTAAACCTATAATTTACCTTAAATAGTAATATCTTTATATTATTAATCTTAAAGCTATTATAAGCCTATTATATAAGTAATAGCTATACTACCTAATTATCTTACTAGTAGTTAATATAACTTTATAAGTATTATTTTAGGATTTAATTTAAAATCTTTATTTAACTATTATAATTATTACTAAGGGAGAAAATAGCTAAAACACATAAAGCATCTACTACTACCTATAAGACTATTAGGTAGGTTTATAATACTAATAGAAATATAGTCCCTCTAAGGGTATAGTATATATATAATATATTTATTAACTCCTAATTAGGAGGTTTATAAAGTTAAAAAAGTATAGTATTAAATAGGGGCTTAAATAATTAATAGTATTACTATTTACTAAGTTATTAAAGGTTTTATATTAGGTAAAGATATTATTAGAGACTAAGATAAACTATAAAGGGGCTCCTAATTATAAAGTAAATAATAAAAATTAGATATAAAAAAGGTAAAAAAGTTATTTTAAAAACTATAAAAAGACCTTATCCTTTTATACTATTCCTTATAAATAAACCCTAAAGGTAGTTAAATCTAACTAATATAATCCTCCTTATATAATAAGAAAAAATAAATAACTATAAAATAATAATAAGACCTATATAAAGAATTCCCTTATCCTTCCTAATTTAAAATAAATATTTAAATACCTAATAGTAAAAATAAAATAAAACCTTTTTTCTTAAATCTATACTTCTATTAATCTACTCCTCTATAGCCTCTAGTAATATCTTTAGGTTAATCTTACTTTATATTTATACTTAGATCCTCCTTTACCTTTATAGCCTCTTCCTTAGTAACTTAGCCCTTAATAGTAGTTATCTTAATAGTAGCTAGTATAGTAGTAGTAGCCTTCTTAATAATAGCTTATAATTCTTTAGCTTTCTTAAGCTTTTTAGTATACTTAATTAACTATTCCTTAATAATCTATAAGGCCTTTTTTTTATTAGTAGCTTTAGAGTTAGCTTAAGCTTTTAATTATAATATATAAGTCCTAGCTAAGATTAAGTATATAGTTTAGTATATAGTAATAGTCTTATAAACTTAGGTTTATATACTAGTAATAACTAGTCTATTTAAAATAAAGGGGATTAGGGATCCCTTTAAGGTAGCTATATATAAAGCCTTTATTAGTTATACCTATACTATATCTCCTTTTAATAGCTAAATAGTCCTAATAAGTATAGTCCTTAATAAGCCTATCTTCTTTTTACTTAGCTAAAGTACTAAAATATATCTAATATAGGGTAAAGTCTATTTCCCCTAATTCTAAAGCTAGTATATATACTAGGGGTATAATAAAGAGTTATTAATACTAAGGCTTAGGTTAAATATATTATTAGCTAGCTCTAAGTTATTTATATATATAAGCTACTTATAAATTAACTTATCTTAATCCTTAATAATACTTAGAGCTTAATTATCTTTATTAGTATTTTAGCTTATAGTTATAGTATTTTTAATTACCTCCTTAAGCTCTTTTAAGATTAGTAACCCTTATATAATCTAGGTATCTCTTAGCTTATAAATAGCTTAATCCTTTATAATAAAGACTTATTAAAAGGTTATAAAATATTAAGAGACTTAAGATATTATTAATAGAGTAAACTCTTAAGTAGCTAAGAAAAGCTATTAATAAGTATTTAATATCCTAATAGTTATAGACTTTTTACTTAGTAATTACTTTAGCTTTTAATTTAGAAGTCCTATTTTCCCTAATTAGGTTAAGGGGCTCTTAAGGGTACTAGGGTTTAAAAGGTTTATTAGCTTAAAACCCTATCTACTTTAGCTAATACTTTATATTACTACTAAATCTTATATAAAATCTAGTCCTTATATTTAGTTATTAAAGCTTCTTAATTTATACTTTAAAGGTATAGACCTTTTCTTTTATAACTAGTCTTAACTTAAGAGACCTTTTATATTACTAAGTCTCTCTTTTAGAGGTATCTAAGGGTTAAAGAATTATATATATTTACTTATACTTATAATATTAGAGAATAGAATACTCTCTATTTCCTTAGGATAGGTAAATATAAACTCTTAAAAGCCTCTAATAAATCTTAGATTTAATAGAGGATAGTATTATTCTTCTTAATTATTTATAAGGAATATACTAATCTAGTCCCTTAAGAGTTTCTTACCTATCCTATATAAAGCTAGACTACTAAATATAGACTACCTAATTAGCTTTAACTTATAAAGCTTATTTAAGTTATTACTAATAGGTCTAAGCTAGTAAGTTTATAAGAGTAATTTCTTAATTCTTAGCTTATTAACTAATATATAGTATAGAATATTTACTTAGAAATTCTTATTTAAGACTTAGGTTAAGTATAATCTATCTTAGTCTATTTATTATAGCTTAGAGAGGTCTAGATTATAAGGCCTTTATATAATAACTAGCTTAAGGCTATTTATAAGTAAGCTAATTAGCTTATTTAATTACTTCTTCCCCTATATTCTACTTATTAACTCTAATAAAGTATTACTAGTATAGCCTTATAGTAATAGTATAATATTATAGATTCTTAAATAGCTATAAGATTACTTATTTCCTTAATTACTAATATTAAGGGTAAATATAAAGAAACTATAAAGGAGTTATATATTAGTAAACTATTAGTAAAATATTAAAGCTATTACTTTTACCCTTATATATCTTCTATTTAAGATAAAATTAAAGATCTATAAAACTCTTAATCTCCTATTAAATATTATAATAACCTAGTACCTTCCTTTATAAAAGTTCTAATAACTTATAAAGTTAGCTAAGCTAATCTAGAACCTATAGCCTAATAAACCTTACTTATAGTACTAGTTATCCTTAATTAAGCCTCTAAAGGGTAATACTCCTTTTATAAACTCCTAATTAAGTTCTATTCTATCCTTAGGTATATTAAGCTTATATATAAATAGTTAAGGATAGCCTTTAATTAGAAATTTAATAAGGATAACTATAATAACTTTTTTTAGTCTTTAAATAATAATCTTAAGTATAGCTAGAAGTAAGGTACCTTTAACCTATTTATATTTTAAGAATATACTATAAAGCCTAAAGTATAATATAAGATACTCTTCTTAGGATCTTTTTTTAACTATAAAGTAATTTAGTATATAATAAAAGCTTTTCTTAATATCTTATAAGAGAGGATTTTCTTAATTAGGGGGTAAGATAGGTTCTTTTTTTAGCTAAATAGTCCTTAAGTAAAAGATTAGTAAATAGTATAAGTAGGATTTAATAATAAGTAAGTTAACTTACTCCCTTTTCTTAGGAAAGTAATATAAGTAATTATTACCCTTTTTTTTTATCTTAAGGTAAAATACTATAGCTATTTTTAATAAAAAATAAAAATAAAAAAGAAAATAATAATAAAA
>JAAHCF010000658.1:0-21169 GCA_038367545.1 Beauveria asiatica | reverse complement strand
CTTTTTTTTTTCTTTTTCTTTTTTTTTTATTAAACTTTATATATATTATCTTCTTTTTACCTTTATAACTTCTTTTTTTTCTTTTACTTATATTATTATTATCTTCTTTTCTTAGCTTTTTTTTATATTTTTTTTATATTAATTTTTATTATATATATCTTAAATTATTAATTTTATATTTTTTTACTTTTTTAATTATATTTTTCTTTTATTTTTTTTTACTATTTCTTTTATTTTTTTTATTCCCTTTATACCTTTACTTTATTATTACCTTATTTTATTATTTTTATTTAATTATTATATTCTTATTATTAATTTATTATATTTTAACTTTTATATAATTTAATTTTTTTTTATTATAATTTTATTATTATTTTATTCTTTTTTTATTCTTTTTTATTATAACCCCCCTTTTAATAATTTACTATTATATAAATTATTTATTTATTTTTTCTTTACTTTTAATTTACTATTACTTTATAAGTTTACTTAGGTCTTTATTCTTAAAGCTATTATTATAATAGCCTAACTTATTATATTTAAGTAAATTCTTTTTTATATCTTTTTTTTATCTTCTTTATTAATACTCTTTTTAGTACTTTTAATTATAGTCTTATATATATTTATACTTTTATTACTTTTTCTTTACTAACTTACTTTATTTTTATAGCTTTAATTATATTTATAGTTATTATTTTTATTATATAATATATAAAACTAAAAATTATAAAGACTATTATTCTTAAGTTAATTAAGTTATTATAATCTTTTTATTTATTTACTATTAACTTATTACCTTATAACTAGGTTTTTAAAGTATATAAAGTACTTATATAATAATAAAGATTATTTTATATTTATTATAAATAAGTAATAAATTTATAATATATTTTATAATTACTAATATTATAATATTACCTTTTTTATATATTTACTCTTACTTTACTAATACCTTATTACTAACTTATTATAACTTATTAATATTACCTTAAGATATTAAATCTTAAATAGTTATTATAGCCTTATAGTATTTAAGTAAATAACTTACTATTATTAGCCTTTTTATATTAAATAAAATATAACCTTATAGTCTATTATTATTATTATTATTTTATAAGTAATTATTAGTCTTTTTATATTATTTTTACTTTTTATTATTATTAAATATATTACCTTTATTATATAAAAAGCTAATTATAAATATATTATTATTATTATTATATTTTAATTAAAGTATCTTTATTACTTTACTTTTAGTTTATATTATATTATTATAAATTACTTACTATTTCTTTATTACTTTTTACTTATTAACTTATTATTAATATACTACTTATAATATTAAATTTAGTTTTATTTTTATATTACTTATTACTTATAAGTTTAAAGTATTTACTATTATTATTTATTTATATTTTTATCTTAACTTTACTATTATTATCTTATAAACTATAATATTATTTTTAAGCTTATAATATTCTCCTAATAATAAAATCTAGTATACCTTTATTTTTAAATAATAAGCTTATAATATCTTTATTACTTTTTTATAATTATATTATATTTTCTTTATTAAGAATTTATTTATCTTTTTACTTTTATTAGTATATAATAATATTATAATTACTATATTATAATTAAAAATCTTATTTTTATTATTATTATATTTATAATAAAGATATTATTATTTTATTATTTTATTAAAAAACTTAGACTTTATAAACTTATTATAAACTTATTATTAATTTATAATTAGTTATTTTATTTTTACTTTTTTATAACTTTATAATCTTCTTATTATTACTTTTTTACTTTTTTTATTATTCTTATAAATTATCTTTATACTTTTTAATTATTTCTTTTTTTATAAAATTACTTTTTTATAATTATAAGTTTTCTTTTTTTTATAACTTACTTATTTTATTTAAAATAACTATTACTTTCCTTAATATTTATACTTTATAATTTTCTTTACCTTATACTCCTCTTTTCTTTATAGTATTAGGTTATTTATTACTTTTTTTTACTTTTTTTATTTATAATATAATTCTAATAAGCTTATATTAAATATATTATAAATATAAAACTTAAGTAAGAGGTTTATTTAATATACTAAACTATTTATTTTAACTTATTTTATAATTTAATAGAATCTTATATACTTTATTATAAACTTCTAATATAGTTATTATAGGTATAGGTTCTTTATTATAAGGAGTACTTAATTACTTATTATAAATTCCTTCTCCTTTCTTTCCTTATTATACTAGTATAGTAATTACTAATAGGTATATAGAAGTAAGAGTGCTAGTAAAAGATATAGAAGAAAGAGATTATATTATTAACCTTATTAGTTTATCTTCTAGCTAGAAAAACTATTATTATTTATAAAGAAAAAGAGATATAATATTACTTAGAAAAAACTCTACTTATTCTAGAATTCCTCCTTTATATACTATAAAGTAGGGTATTAGCTAATATTACTACCCTATTAGTTTTAGTAGCTTCTTAGTACTATTTTAGCTATTTTAGTAGTTTTAACTATACTACTAGTATTAGTAGCTTATAAGGAGTCCCTATAGGAGCCCTACTTTTAATAACTAGTATACTTAGTCTTATTAAGCTATTTATAAGTGTTTTATTACTTTATTCTTAATAACTTATTAGATTTTTATTTTTTTATTTACTTATATATTTATTAACCTATAAAGCTTTATTATTATTAAGATTACTAGGTTATACCTTAATAATATCCTTATAAGTATTTTATTAGTTAATATTTATATATTTATATTATATATAAATTATATTATTAAAAAATATAGTAACTAGTCTAATTAATTTATAAAGTAAAATATTTATAAGTAATATTTAATTACTTAGTTTATTTATTTTATTTACTTATTTATCTAAGAGTAGAATACTATATTAAGATATTACTTAATTACTAGAAGGTAGTAAAGGCTTTATTAGAACCTTAAGATAAAGATAAATCTATAATCTAATATAATACTTTTTAATATCTTATAATATATAATAATTTTATAAAGAATAATATTTATAAGGCCTTTATTAGTAAAGTTTTTATTTATAATAATATAAATATTATACTTACTTAATCTATTTATAATTATTAGAATTATATTTTACTTTCCTCTCTTACCTTAGACCTTTAATAGCTTTATAATTATATTTATAATAATCTCTTTAAATAGTTAACTTAGTATTAATAATATAACTAAATAGTTATATAGTTAATATTATTTTTCTTTTATAATCTAGTAAATATAATATACTTTAATATATATTATTATATCTTTTTTTAAAGATTACTAAAAGAATTATTAGTTTACTCTTTTTCTTATTTTATATACTCTTTAGTATTTAATTATAAAATTATTATAATATAATTATAATATCTTTATTTTTATTCTTATTAGTATAAATACTCTTTTATTCTTATATAAGAGGTTATAGTTATTTATATTTTAATATCCTTTTTATATAATAACTATTTTTATATAACTTTCTTAAATTTTTCTTTATACTTTTTTTATAAAGGTATCTTCTTATTAATATTCTTTTATTTTATTTACTAAAGGTATTTAAGTATTCTCCTTAAGTATTCTTATATTTTCCTTATATCCTTCCTTTATTTTTTCTTTTATTCTTTACTTAGTTTTATTATAATTCTTATTAGTCTTAATTTTAACTTTATTAACTCTTTTTCTTATTCTTTATTATAAAACTATTATAAGAACCTTAGAATTATATTATTCTCTTATATTTTTACTTTCTTTTTATTATTATAATCCTATTTATATAATAATATATTTATTAAGTTTAATTTTCTTAGCTTAAATATAATCTTAAAGTTAAAAAGAAATAATTTATTTAATACTATTACTTAATAATAAGTTAAATTCTTTTATTTTATTAAATAACTATAATTTAAGTAATTTATAATTATATTAATTATTTATATTAAATATATTAAATAATACTTTTATTATTAAAATATTATTAGTATTATAAATATTTTTATATTTAGTATTTAATATTATAGTTTTATTTTATAAAGCTTTTATAATAAAAATATTATTAAATATTAGTATTCTTTTTATAATTATAATAAAATTACTTTAATTATAAAGTTTAAGGTATTTATTTTTACTTAAATTAGTACTTTTAAATTAAATTATATTAGTATTAAAGCCCTTATAAAGACTAGTTTTAGTTTTAAAAATACCTTTAGTTCTTTAGTAATTAATTAGAACCTTCTCTTTATATTTTCTTTTATCTTTTTTATTAATAATAATATAATCTTATTAAAGTTCTTAATAAATTATTAATAAAATCTTATAAAACTAAAAAATAACTAAACTTCTTTAATATTACTTAGTTTTAGTTAGCTTATAATTACTTTAATATATTCTTAGTTTATTATAACTTTCTTTTATTTTATTATAAACTTAAGGAATTTTATTATAATTATATTAAACTTATACTTTTTTAAGTTTAAGTATAACTTTACTTTTTTTAACTTTATTAATACTTAATATATATACTATATATATTTTACTTTATTCTTACTAAATATTAAAATATTATTAAGATATATAATATAAATATAATTAATTTTTTATATATAATATATAATTAATATATTCTTAAAAAAATACTAGTATTTTTATTAAACTAAATAATAAAACTATATATTTAAAGTATTTATATTAATAATAAAATATTATCCTTTATTTATTATTTTTATAAATATATAACTATTTATAAGTATCTTTTATATTTAACTTTATATAGATTTTTACTCTTTTTATATAATTAAAGATTTTTATAATTAGTAATAATAATATATAGTTCTTATAAGTTATTTAGTTTAATTTATAATAGTTAATATATAATTATAATTTACCTCTTTTCTTTAGTATAAAGAGTATAAGTACCTTTACTAAGCTTATAGAGTATTAGATTTAGCTTTTTTTTAGACTTTTATTTATAAATTTATAAAATTTATTTAACTCCTTTATAAATAATATATAAATAAATTTTTATAATAGGCTTTTCCTTTCTTTAATATTAATTATATATATTAGGCTATTTAAAATAAGTAGTTTAGTTATTTCTTTTATTAAAAATATTTAGTTAAAATCTTAATAGCTCTTTAAGATTACTTTTACCTTATAATAATCTCTTTTCTTATTCTCTAGTCCTTTTATTATAATTATATATAATCTTACTTACTTAATTACTTTATAAAGTTCCTTTAAGTTTATAACTAACTTAATATTACTTTACTAAATTAAAAAATACTACTTTATTTCTTTATATTACTATTAAATATTCTCCTTAATATATTATTATAGTTTTAATATTATTTATAAAAAGTTATTTATAATTATAAATAGTATTTATTACTTTCTTTTAATTCTTAAGTTATTTATAATTTAAAGTATTTTTATTATTAATTTATAAATATAATAAGACTTTATTTTTTTAAAAGGGTATCTTAGTAAGTTTATAATATTTAACTTTTAAATTTAATTTTTAGTTATTAAACTTTTATTTATTATATTTAAATTACTTTTTATATTTAAAAAAACTAGTATAATTTCTTAGATTTATCTTTATTATATTTTTATTATAATCTCTTTTTTTAAGTATAATTAATAATAAACTTCTTATTAATCCTTATTCTCTAGTCTTATTTACTTTATAAGTATATTATTTAAGAATATTATAATAAAGTTATTATTTATTATTTATTTAACTAATACTTAACCTTTATTTATATATTAAGTTATAATATATAATTAATATTATATATTATATAATAAAATACTTAATAATCTTTTTAAATATAGTTTATACTTTTATATTTATAATATCTTATATTATTATTACTTTTTTTATATAATATTATAAGTTCTTATAGTATTCTTAGTAATAGTCTTATTAGTTTTACTCTTTTTCCTTTTTATATTATTTTTATTACTTTTTTTATATTCTTTACTTAAAATTTTAGTAGTTTTTAAATTACTAAGGTATTATTATTACTTAAAGTTATCTTAATTTATTTTTATATATACTTAATTACTTAAACTATTTTTATACTTAAGGTTAATATATTTAGTAATTTTAGTATAATATTTTTAAAGTATTATAAATACTTTTTTATTAATTTTAAATTCTTTTATTAATATATAATAAATACTTATATTATCTTTTATATCTTAATATTTTTACTTTTTAATTTATTTTTATATTATATATAGAATTCCTCTTAAGAGAATCTTTTATACCTTTTTACTAAAATATCTTTAAAATAACTACTTTAATACTTTTAGGCTTTTTTTTAAAAATAAAGTATTATATATATTACCTTTTTTTAGTCTTTTATATAATTATTTATATTAGCTTTAAAGTAAGTTTATAAGATTATTAAGAAGTTCTAATATTTAATATATAACTTTTTTTTAAATTAAATACTAAGTAATTATATTATAATTATATTTTTTTATTTTTCTTTTTTAAAAGTACTTTTAGATTTAAGCTTAATTTAATATTCTCCTTTTTTTTTATCTTTTATAATAACTTTAATATTTTCTTATATTATTATATACTTATAATTTAAATAAAGTATTTTTATAACTTATCTTTTATAAAAGTTAAGTTAACTCTTATAATATTATTAAATATCTTTATTATTAGTAATATAGTACTAATATCTTAGATTATCTTCTTTATATATTCTCTAATAAGATCTTAAGTAATTATCTTTTCTTTATTATTAGTAAGTTATTATTATTAGTTTTAATTAACTATAATAATATTATTATAATCTTTTTACTTATTAGATAGATTTAAGAATAATAATTTTATAAGGTTATAATAAAAAGAGTATTTATATTTAGCTATATACTCTTATAGTTATAATAGTATTAAGAATTATTATTATCTTATCTTTATTTACTTATCTTAATACTATAACTAAGTACTTATATACTCTTTATATAACTATACCTTACTCTTAATATCCCTATTCCTTATACCCTTACTTACTTCCTCCCTATATATATACTATACCCCCTTAGGGCCTTAATATTATTACTTAGTATTAGTATAAGCTACTTTATATTATATCTTCTTAAGATTATATTCCTTATAATCCTTAACTATTATTTACCTTTATAAGGCTAAAAGTATATTACCTTTTTATATATAAAAGTATATTACCTTTTTATATATAAAAGCTTATAGTTTAGTACCTCTTATAAGTATTTTTTTAGATTATTTTTATAATTATAAGGTAGTTATTAAGTTACTAATTCTTAACTATAATTTACTTAATATTATATTATATCTAATATACTTAGTCTTTTAGTTAATTAAGTAATTCTCTTATCTTAAGTATTTATAAAATTAAGTTTTAAATTTTTTTTATTAACTCCTAAATATACTAAAAACTAATATTAATTAATTATAAATTTACTAGTATTTAAAATAATAAAGAAAGTAACTAACTAACTAGTAAAAATAGTATTAGTATTATTATTACTTTTTCTTCTTCTTCTTCTTTAGCTTTAAAATTTAATTTATATATTTTTTTAATAATAAGATTTAGCCTATATAACTAAATTCTTAATTTTCTAAAAGCTAATTTAATAGATTTTTCTTTTAATATTAAATAATATATACTATTAATAATTAATAAAAATTCTAACTTAGTTAGCTAGTTAAAGCTATTAGAAACTAATATATTAACTACCTTAGAATAATAGTACTTTATAAGGGAAAAAATAATTATATTAAGAGGCTAAAGAAGATATATTAAATATAAAAAAAGCCTAAAAATAAAGATATTATTTTTCTTAGTATATATTAAGAATTTATATATATAATAAATTAAATAGTTATTAATAATTAAGAGGTATTATATTAAAAAGCCTTTATTTTTAATATATTAATTAAAAAATTTAAGCTATTTAAGGCTAATCTTATTATTTAAATAACTATTATTTAATATTATAATAATTACCTTATTTAAAAGCTTTTTAACTATATACTATAAGCTTAAATATACCTTATTTTATAATATTAAGAAAAGGGCTTTAATAAAGTCCTTTATAACTAAAATTACCTTAATAAAAGTTACTAATTCTTAGTTAATAAGAATTAAGCTTTTAAAGTAATTTTTCTTATATAAGCTTATAATATAACTATTTTATATATCTTTAATTATAAAATCTATTTTATTTATATTCTAAATATAATTAGTAATAATACTTTTATTTATAATAGTTTTTTAAAGTTAATAAAAGTATTTTTTAATAATAAAAATATATTTAGCTTTTAATTTTATAAAATCTTATTTTTTAACTTAAAATATATTAAGTTTATAATATTTAATAAAATTATTTACTTAGTATAATCTAATATAATTTAGTTTAAGATTTTATATAAAAGAGTATTTTTTAATAAAAGAGTTTATTATATTTATAATTTATTATTTTAATATTATTAAATTTAAATTATTTATATATTTAATTATATTTAAAAATACTTCTTTTTTTAATATAAATAACTTTATATTATATAATTATAATAGCCTTAAACTATTAATACTATTAAGTTATTAGTATAAAGTACTTTATAATATATTAAATTAATAAACTATTTATATAATAAGAAATCTAAGATTATTTTATAAAAATACTAAATAATTATTTATAATATCTTTAAAATTTTATATTATAGTTTAGGTTATAATAATACATTAGAGCCTAATAATGTAGCCATATATTACTGAATATCAATTAATGATGATCGCCGCATCTTATTAATCGCATCCACTGAACTTCTCGTTCCGCACTGAAATCGAACATCCACAAGCCGCGATCCCCCGTCTTTGCCGATTCCCCGACGTGGCTGCTCCAAGTTCTCAAGCCACCCTTGCAGCCATGCCTCCCACCGTTGTCGTTAATATAGTTCCTCCATGGCGGATAGCTTTCGCGAGCCCGGCCGGGCGGCTGGCGCGGGATCCCACATGCCGTAGTCTTGCGCCCGTCATCTCGGTGCAAAGTCGAGCTCGCGCAGGGCCGGGCAGCAGCGGCGCGGGGCGACACGCAGCATGGAGGGCCGTAGGTACAGCGTAGTATATGATTCGCGGCATCTCGGCATGCCACGGCAGGGAAACTCTGCGGAGCCGATATGGCAGGAGCTGATTCATATGATGCACATGATGTTGGATGCGGTGCATAGCAATCCTGAAAAGGAAACGAGAGAAGTACAACAAAATACGATGACCAAATTGTATGGGAATTACCTGAAATTATGCTATTAACTATGTGTAAAATTTAAACATACATCGCTTTGACATGATGGCTTCATAAGCACACCTAAAACACAAAAAGTTCGCTTCGTCTCTTCCGTCCGGCGCTGCTTCGTCGTCTTTCCGCTCTCTACTGGTCAAACTCGCCCGCGTACAATATGTCGCCGGGCTCGCCATTCATCTCGTCCCACACCGCGCGCGCCTCCTCGTGCAGGCTGCGGCTGCTGAGGCGGCTGCTGGTGCCGTTGAGGTTGGCCAGCAGCGCCGCCACGTCCTCGCGCTCGAGCTGCACGTGCAGGTACACGGCGGTGCGCTTCCCGCTAAAGAGCGAAAAGGGAATGTTGGTGGCGCCGTCGGCGTTGGCGTCGCCAATGGCGTAGACGCCGGGCACGCTGGTGACGTAGCCCTGGGACCCGTTGACGGCAATCTTGGTGCCGACGAGCTTGGCGCCGATGGCGGCCGGCAGCGTCGAGGCCTGGCGGGTGGGCACGTTGATGATGAAGGCGTTGCGGAGGACGGGCTCGCCCGAGGCAAAGTGCACGCGGAAGAGGTCGTGCTCTGGGTAGGTGGGCAGGCTGGGGTCGGCCGAGGGGTCGGCGCCGTCGCGCAGGCGCTCGATGCGCGTCATGACGCGGTCCTCGATGGGCACGTTTTTGGCCTTGAGGTAGTCGCGCCACTGCGGGAAGCTCTTTTCCGTGGCGTCGAGCATGGTATGGTTGGCGGCGGTGCCGTTGGTGAAGGCGACGACGTCGGTGTTGAGCGTCGCGACCTCGCGCACGGTGCCGGGGACGGCGCTCACGGGGCCGACGATGCCGAGGGCCTGGTCGGCGTGCTCGTGGCCGTCGCACCAGGGGCACCAGTAGATGCCCTTGCCAAAGTTTTCCTTGAGGCCCGGCGTGCCGGGGATGATGTCGGTGATGCCGGTGCCGAGAATGACCTTGCGGGCCGTGTAAGTGATTTTGTGGCCGCCCGTGTAGTTGCCCGTGACGGTGAAGTAGGTGTTGTTGCGCTTGGGCTGGATCTCGGTTATGGTGCCGTTGGTCATGGTGACGGTGCCGTAGTTGCCAATGGACTTGCGGGCCACCCAGCGGTAGTAGGCCGGCTGCCAGCCTGGAGACAGGGGGGGTTGGGTTGTCAGTAAGCGGAAGCAAAAGAGTTGAACAAGGGTGAATTTGGGGAGGAGAAAAAGGAGCAGCAGCATACCGTCGTTGCCAGGCACGTCGTGCATGTGGCGGGTGGCAGCGTTGCGGTACTCGCCCGAGTCAACGAGGAGAACGTTGCGGCGCACGCGAGCGAGGCCGCTCAGGGCGGCGAGGCCAGAGGGGCCACCGCCGACGATGATGGCATCGTAGTCGATGCGGGGGGGAGCATCGCTGCTGCTGTTGCTGTCATCCTTGGAGACGGGCGCAGCGAGAGAGAGCAGCGGCAGAGCTGCGAGGACCGCGGAGCGAAACCACATGGCGTATTTAGAGATGTGGCGTCCGTTTGTGGATGTGTGTTGGCAGCACACTTATCGGGATCGGTTCAGTTTAGCTACTACAGCAACAGCTTCCACAACAAGAGACGAGAGATGGATGAGAAGAGAGTTGAACCATTAATTGAGACATGTAGCATTCTTTTTATACTCGAATATTTCCAATTTCCCACCCCCTCCTCGTCCAACTCGTCTGGCCGGGCCCCCATGGCAAGCTCGGCAAACGAAGACGAAGAGGGCAAGATCGGCCAATCGCAATGCAACCCTGGGCAAGCAAAATGTTCAACCATGTACTGGGTGCATAATATGCTGCTGCTACTATTTCGCTCAATGGGCTGTGCCATGTTCCTTCTCCATTCTCGTATTACTATTTGCCCGGCACCAAGGGCATGCGTTGGGGAAGAGCTCACTTTCCATCTTGCACTTTTTAGCGGGGCGCCCTACGGTGGCTCGTCTGGGTGGCTTGGTGCTTGGTGGGGGGGAGGAGATCTTGCCCGGCAGCGGCGCCGTTCATCTCCTCGGCAAAAGATGTCAGGCCCAATGTCGTCTGCATGACGCTGCTGCGCAATGAGATAGTTGGGCAGAAGCGGTGAAATGGGCATTGTAAAGTAAAAGAAACAATATATTGGAAAAAAAAAAAAAAACGCCGTGGCGTTTGCTGCGAGCAAGAACAACGGGCAGCGCGAAAATGCACAATGACGCACTCCACCGGCCAAGCTCGCCATCTCGCAAAGCGTAACATCGCGCGCCCCGTTTTACCCAAATCCCAAGCCAGTTGCTGTCTTGTCAGCTGTCAGCCTGTCACTGATTTAAAAAAAAAAATGGGCAGCAAACAAGGCAGAAATAAAACTTGTTGGACAAAAAAAGAATTCCAAGACAAGACTGGAAAAGCCAAGAAAAAAAAATATGCGCTCAATTCCTGCCTGCATAAAGGACTCGCTCGGATCGCTTGGTTCGGCCAAGCCCGCACATCTTCGTATGGGCTGAGCTGAGCCCAGCTTCCTTATTTTTGGCAGCAAAACCACTAACTATTGGCCTCTCGCTGCCGTCTTCGGTCTATTGCCGATTGCCGGCGACGATGTCCGTCAAAACTATATCACGCCAGAGCGGGAGGTATAATACGGTGAGAAAACTGTTTCCACTGCGGGCCCCCTCACCCCAACCTCGACGAGGGTCACGAGGGTAGCTCGCCAAGACTGTTTCAGCCGACGCAATACTTGACGCATGCATAACTACCTGACCAAAACACATTCTCGCTGTCAAGATTTGTTAGCAAGTCTTGTTAGATTTAGGTGACTGGCAGTTTCTTACCGAACCCAATCTCAGCCTAGTAGGTTGATAAACGGCTCCGGCCACCGCCCCCACACCAGCGGCCGGTCGCCCAGCCGCCCGCTCACCGGCGCCAACATCCGCACCTTGCGCTTCGTCTCGTCTACGTCGGAAACATACACGAAGCCCATGATCGCCGCCGCCCGGATCGTCTCCACCGAGTCTCTGACCGATGCGTGCATAATCGCCAGCGTCCAGTGCTCCATCGACGAGCAAGCCTCTTCCCTCACCAGCGTGTCCGTTTCGTAGTCGGAGTCTGCAAGGGAGTTGGACATGTTAGCGAAGAGTGCAGAGTGTTCAAACGGGGGAGGAGCAGAGAGGGGCAGCATCATACAATCTGGTAACCGGTAAATAACGAGGCTGTCGAAATCGACCTGCTGAATCTGCGGACTCAGCGTCCGCCGCGCGTCCCCGAAAAAGTACTCCTTAATGACAGCCTCGCGGGTGTGCTCCGTAAACGAGTCGTCCCTGTCCACCACGCCGTCTGATTTTTCCAGTGTAATGACCTGGATCGGCTCGCCCAGGCTCGTCTTTTCCGTCGCAAAGCGCTTCGCAATCTCGCCATTTAGCCCACTCCTACCCAGAATCACCACAATGTTTACTGTTTTTCCCTGTCAGTGAGTACTCTCAAATATTGTGCCAATCGGGCTGCTGCCCGCCCACCGCCCACGTACCTGATAGCTCGTCCACAATGTGCGCCAGTAGCTCCAGCCCCCGCGCGCTGCCCGCATCGACGCCCATCGAATCCACCAGAACGCCCGCCGCCTTGACGTCGGGGTCCTCACTCAGCCTGGCGCTCACTCCGTCCGCCAGCCTCCCGAATAGCCTCTTGTACACCTCTGGATCCGCCTCGGCCGACTCGCGCCCGTAATAGTACACCAGCGGCAGCTTCACCGGTACCGTGCTCGGCCCACTCGTCGGTGTGCCGCCCCAACCGTCCGCCGCCAGCGGATCCATGACCGTCGCGAAGACGGCCGCACTCAGCGTCCCCGCCAGGCTCAGCATGCCCTCGCTCGGGTCCGCGTTAACCACCAGTGGCTGCGCGCCCTGCCGCGTTGCGTAGCTTGCCAGCGTCCGCGCCAGCGTCGTCTTGCCAGTCGCCCGCCCGCCCGCCACCAGCACCCGCGGGCCCTCGCGCCCGGAACGCGCCGCTGCCCCACGCATCTCGGCCAGCTGCGCGTGCAGATTCAGGTGCGACGCCGCCGAGTTCTCAATCGGCGTGGAAAAGGAGGCGGTCGCGTCGTGCTCGGTCCGCCCGTCCACCTCGATATCGCACCCGTGCCAGGTCAGTAGCTTGCCGTGCACAGGGCCACAGAACTTGTAGGCGCTTCGCGGCGCGAGCTCGATGCCGTCCTTTTCTGCCGCGCCCGAGAGAATCTTGACGCTGATGGAGCTGCCGGGCGCGAGGTGAAAGCGCCACTCGCAGGCTTTGCGGAGCGAGATGATGCGCGTCGTGGATTCGACATGCTGGCAGGTAGGTAGGTTAGCTTGCTGGTTGACCGAAGAGGATGAGAGCGGGAAAAATGAGCAAACAGAGCACCATTTTTGGCTTTTCGAAGCTCGGGACTAGCTTACCGGCGCAGGAATTTGCCCCAATCCTGGAATTGACATGCTGGGCTACATTGAATTTTTAAGTGTGTATGGAGGAAGCTCAGTCCACGATGCAAGCTTGGAGGGGCAACTAGCAGTGATAGTGGGTCAACACGTCTGTGTATGACATTGCTAAACGATGATTGGAAAAGGAAGGCACGACGAGTTGTAATAAGGCTTGGATAAAAAAGCAATGATGACATTGATTCATAACTCCATTGATGCGTTGCCGCGTAGCTACTCTTGCAGCCAGGGATGTAAAGCTCTTAATCTATATGAATGTGTTAGGCCCAACCAACAACGCCGCGCATAATGCAGTCTCCCAAGGAGACGGCTGAAAATGGGAACCTCAAGACTGTTTTAAAATGCAGACAGCCACCCCTTCTACTCCGAGAGCTGCTCAAAAATGTCCCTGAGACTCCTGACACCCCGCAGCAAGTTTTCGTCCGGGCCTTGGCCGGGCGTCCACCTTGCGTGCGCAAAGTCAATCAGCTTGAGCGAGAGAACTTGCGGCCCTTCATCCAGGTCTACACCGTCATCATCATCCTCGTCGCCGTCGCCCAGTACAGCCACCTCGATCAGCTCGTTTTCGTCGCCCATGGCAATGCCACTATCAGTACGCAGGGTCGTGCGGTTGACGAGCTTGGTCTCGAGGGCCGCCACGCCGTCATTGTGCTGCTCGATGGCGGCGCGCAGCGCCTCTCCGTCGCCCTCAAAGATGAAGAGCAGCGATGACGAGTACATGCGTGTCTCGTGTGTCTCAAGAATCTTTTGGACGCGGGCGACCTCGCGCGCAAACGCCTCGCATACGGCGCGGCCCAGCGCCTCGTCAATGCCTGCAGCCGGGTTAAACACGAAGCGTCGAAAACCGTCGAGGATATTGTCCTGGTTCATCGTCACGCGACCGTAGTCTTTGTCATAGACGAGATAGCCCTCATCATCGAGTTGAGTGGGGTCGTCGGACCCGCGATAGACGCGCATCCCCGCGATGCGGAAGCCCAGCGTGCCGTGCGTCGTCTCGGATGCAATCTTGTCGAAGCGCGCCTTCTTCGCGGCCGGCGCGTTGTCGGCCCACAGCCGCGTGCCGAGCTTGACGTCGAGGATGTTGGGCTTCTTGAAGCCACTGGCGGCGTTAGCCAGCACGACCGCCAGATTGGTCTCGATCTTTTTGCCGTTGGTGGGGACCCAAGCGGTGTCGCCGTTTGGCGCCGTCGTCGCCGTCGTCATCTCGGCCGGCGCGTGCGAGACCTGCTCCGCGATGGTCGCTTTGATTTGGTCCTTGGCAGTCTCGGCGGCGCCAGCGTCCGGGATGGCGTCCGTGATGGCGTCGTCTATGTTGAGGTCGGAAGGGTCGCTGAGCACCAGTGAGCCCATAAAGCAGGGCATAATGTCGCCAAATTCGGGGTGTAAAGCGGCGGATTCGTAAAATTCGATCTCAGCACGCGTGCAGGGCTTGATGAAGAGCTCTCCATCGGCGTCACATAATGTGCCAGCGCTGATGTGGCCAGTCAGTATAGAATATTAGGACGTTAACTTGCCGGAGTACTTACTGTCCTGCGACGGCATAATTGTAGTCGCGCAGTTCGTCCCGACCAGGGATGCGCTTGTCTTTCATAACGGCGACAGTGTCCAGCTTCGAGCAGACAGGAGAAATCAGAAGAAGAGGTCCATGAAATGTTGCTAATCGGATGGGAGAGCCGCAGAGGTGGCCGAGAGATATATAAATGTAGGCAGGAGGGTGAGAGAGGGAACAGAGCAGAATGCCGTGGTTTTGAGTCGTGGACCGCAAGGAAACAGAATCGTGGGGCTCAGGCGTAGCGTCGTCAGAAGATGTTGGAAATGTAGATACAAAGGGGAAAAATGCGGATAGGGAAGTAATACAAGTCGTCGCGCGCTCAACACATGACAGGCCTGTTTTCGTGACCAGGTATGCGCATCGAGTAGATGGTGAATCACAATGCGGCTCTCAAAAGGCGGTACAGTGCGTACAAGCTTCAGAAAGAAACGGATCTAAAAATACTGTGAGCCAGCCTGGTCGCCGCCCAAGGGTATTAGGCCAACGAGGTCAACTTGGGCCGCGGTGGCGCTGCGCCGCTGTCCAGGTGGGGTACCCTTGTCATCGATACAAGGCTTGCGGGCAACTACAAGTGATTCTGATGTTTATTAGCAGAAATCTGGCAAGTTGTACGGTGGTGGGACGTTATTATGCATTCTACTGTTCAAAGCCAATCTCATCAAATTCCGGCTGTGTCTAGGAGGATGGAAACTGGTATCAACTCCATGCCATCCACAAGCCGAGCCAGCCCTTGAGTCACTGTGCAATGTACACTGTGTCCTCAGGCTGTGTACTTTACACTGTGCGGCCCACGCACGGGTGACGCTGAAAGCTGTACCACCAGCTTGCCTGGCTGACCTCGTTGGGGTCGCAGTCGCACAGCCACAGGACTCGCACCAGAAGGTAATAAACTGACGTGGCGGCATTTCGCTCTGGCATCTTGCTGGACTTGTAAGATCCCCTCGCGATTCGCCAGCGCCTCCGGCATTCTCTTTGACAGCTCCCCACGTCTCGAAAGCGTGGCTTAGCCCGTTAGGCAGCAGAAGAAGACGATGCCGAAATGCTGCAGCGAAGCGGCCCGTCAAAACTGCCTGCCATTCTGCCTTGACAGCTCATTCTGCGCCATATCCGCATTCGGCCGTCGTCCGCGTCGTTCAGCACTCGACATTACATAACATAGAGAAGACTAGACTGGCTCAATTAATTACAGATTTTCAGCACCTCATTCCCGTCATTTTCCGTCGCGGCTGCTATTGGCTACCTTGCTTCACCTCAAAGACCGTCTTGCCCAGACCGCCCTTGCCGTTGTACGTTTGCCAGCACGCCTCGCGCACATTGTCAATATCCCTCAAGTCCACGCGCAAGCCCACCACAGGCCGCAGCTTGCCCTGCTCTGCTGCGTCCGCGAGCAGAGCGAGGTCTTTGCCGGCTCCCTCGACAAAGATGTACTTGTACTCGACGCCGTAGTAGCGCGCCTTTAGTTTCCGCAACTGGTCCGTGGCGTCGAGGAACATGCGGACTGCAATCGGCAGCCGTGGCTTGTCGGGCGTGTCCATAAAGCTCGAGTTTTGCAGCGACGCGCCCGAAGGCCCCGTCGAGACGGACACGACCAGCCCGCTGCCCTTGACCAGCAGCGGCATGAACTCGGTCGCCTGCCCGGTGGTGTCAAAAATGAAGTCGACGGAAGCGGCAGGGATGGTCTTGATGGGGTCCTCTTTGGTGTAGTCAATGACTGCGTCTATAATTAGCGTCGTAGCAAAGGACGAAAACTGCTGGTTGCGGCACGTACCCTGATCAACAACGTGGGCTCCAAGCAGCTCGGGCAACTTGGGCACCTTGCTCGTCGAAACGGTGGTAATCACCTTGCCCGCTTTAAAAATGTTTTTGGCAATCTGCAGGCCGTATGCGCCGGTACCACTCACTGTCCGTCGTTTAGCTGCCGACTCAGTTCGTTCGACGGGTGTACCGTCATGACCCATGTATCACTCACACCCGGCAGGAATAAAGACCGTCTTGCCCTCGAGCGAACCCTTGTACTCGCGCAGGGCTTGAAGCGCCGTCATGGCAGCCAGCGGCAGCGAGGCGGCCTCACTGAAGGACAGGTTTTTTGGCTTGCGGGCAATGAAGCCCTCCGGGCACACGACAAACTCAGCCCACGAACCTACCATGCCGTCGATCAGCATCGTTGTCTCGCCATGCTACCCCGTCGCAGATGGCACACGTACCTCTGCTAGTCTCTGGCAGTCTCACGTAAATCTCGTCACCCGCTTTGAAGGACGTGACGCCGCTGCCCACCTCCTCCACCACACCGGCGGCATCATAGCCTAGCTTGTACGGGAACCTGCGGCGCGTTGGATATTAGTGGTTGTTTCGGCCAAGCCCACCGAGGTGACGCGTGACGTACGTGTCATGAACCGCCATCTTCATTAATCCGCTTGCCTTTTTAACATCTATGGGGTTGATGCTCGCCGCGTGCACACGGATCAGGACGTCGGTCGGCTCCGCGACGGCCGGCTTGGCGACTTCGGTCCGCTCGTAGCCATCGGGCTTGGTGTACTTGGGTGCTGTGATTGACAACATTGTACTAGTCATGTTGCGAGAGACGTAGAAGGGAAAAAATAACGGTTTTGAGAGTGGCAGCGAAGAGTCTTGGGGATGGAAGATGTTCTTGAGCTGATGAATATATAGCTAAATTCAATGTTCAATTCAAAGCGTCTGCCAATTGAGAGCATGACGCGCGCAGTCCATCACGCCACTCCCCGCCGTCTTGGGCCAAGTCCGCAGCGGGCATGATGGGTCCGCACTGAGCCTCTCGGGCAAACTGTGTAATCGGTCTGCGGAGTTGCTTTAGAACGGCCTCGCAGCGGAACAGGATCTTTCTTTGGACGGAGCTGAGACTGCCAAAATCTCCGTAGGAGAGTCAGAGATATTGTAGAGAGCCAATAATGAAGACGCAATTGGAACCCCGGCCGATGGGCAGCTATTATTCCCGATCTAAATCCCAGGCGGAAACGCCGACGTCACTATAGTTTACCCATAACCTCCCTCTATAGGTCCTATGGCATTTACAGAAGCCACGAGGTTAAGTATTGAGGGTTTGTAGGCCGTTCATAATGATAATGTCATTGCGTAACGATTGTGCATATTGATGGAGTGAAATTCTGCCGTGCCACGCCAGCCACCTACGGCCGCCAGCTTGGTGCGTTTGCTAAAAGGCCTCTTCTCATGCACGCTGCCGTTTGTCAACATGAAACCACCATATCAACACCACACCTATCCTTTGCGGTTTTTTCCTGGGTCACATTCCGCCGTCATCACAGAAATCGCTTGACAACGAAGAATGACCATGGATTCGGACCATGAACAGGACGGCCTCGAGCTGGACAATGCCCCATATGTCCACCAGAAGAAGAAGAAGAAGCGTGCAGGAAGAAAGAAGAGGCGCGCAGCTACTGGCTTCGAAGGCACGTCGCCCGCTATCTGCTCACTTGGCATCATCAATCTAATACGCAGTAGAATACTATGCCGATGCGCCCACAACTCCAGAGGAGGCTCGCCGCGAGCAAGAAGAGCTCTACGCCAGGTAAGACAACAGCACGCCCTCACGTCACCATATACCAACAAGGGCTAACTTTCTCCTTCAGCTCGATCCCGTTTGAACAGTAAGAATTTTACCTCCGCGTCCCACCAAGGCCTTCAAACTCGCAGCTAACAAAATGTCTCAAGGCGCATCCAGACCTGCATCCACCGCTTCCGCACCCGCCGGAACCTCAATACTGAGCTCAGTACCTACTTCAACGAATACATGTTCCTTGGGGGCATCGACACCCATACGGCCTTCAGCCCCGAGCAGCTCGAGGACGGCGCGCTGATCCCGCGGGCCTGCGAGCCGACGACGCACAACGACGACGACGACGCCGCCGCCGCCAACTCGCGCTTCTACGACGGCAACACCCACAACTGGACCGTCGACTTTGCTGCCGTCGCCGCCGGCTTCCTCTCTGTCTCCACCCTGCCGCTGACGGGAGTCGACGCGGTGCCTACCGAGCGCGCCATCGGCGTCGTGGAGAATTTCCTGCGCTACGTGCTCCAGCACGACGTGTGCCCAGAGCACGCCGCCAACATCTCCGAGGCGCTGCGCGTGTGCGGCCGCGCGCGCGACGAGTGGCCCCGGTTCTGGCGGCTCGAGAAGTTGCTGCCCGGCCGGTTTACGCTCGCCGCGGCGCAGACGTTTGGCGTCCACGACGAGGCGGACTGGTTTCTGGAGGGGCGCAACGGGGAGGCGGGCACGACACCGACCGAGGTGAAGCCCGAGGTCATCTTTTACGCGTCGCTCGTTGCAGCGGGTGTCTGTGTGCCCAAGACGGAGAGCGGTGGGAGCGCGCTGACGGTGTCTCGCCAGTTTACGTGCTCGCTGGCGCTGCGCAGCATCGAGATGCCCGACGATGATGTCTGCGGGTACTTTGAGCGGCTGGCGCTCGGCGCGGACGCGGACGCGGAGACGAGGCTGAGGCTTCAGCCGCTCGGGCGCGCTGTCTTCCGCCCGGCGGAGCTCCAGGACGGCTGGGTGCGCCAGGTGCCGCTTAAGGCGCTGCCCGCGGACGAGGACGTCGTCTTCCTCCTGGAGCGGGACATTCTTGATGCCATGACCGTGGGCACGCTGATGACGGCGCACGTCTGCGAGCTCAGCTCGGGGCTGCGCTTCATCAAGACGATCGAGACGGTACAGCCGTCGTTTTACACGTTTCTGCCGCAGCACCTCATCAAGGATTACAAGCCGCCAAGGGCTAACGACCGGCCGCCACCGTCGATCCACGACAGAGCGGCGGCAGAGGAGACACAGGTTGAGGGGCCGCAGGATGAGGAATCGGAAGCAGAGGAGCTGAGAAAAGAGTAAGAAGAGTAGAGTAAGCTATCGTGCACTTGCTGAGGTTTAAGAACCGAGAAGAATATATGCATTCATTACTTGCGCTCCGATAGCGGTTGATTCGAGTTAACTTACTTCCCAATACAAGGTGTGAACGATAAGAAAAGGCGCTGCCAAAGCCATGCAAGCCCTCTAGCAACCTCGAGCGGCCTCAATAATAATCACGCAACAAACAAGAAACTTGAAAAGCGACAAAAACACCGATGGGCAGCCCGCCGAACAAAGAATGGGATTTGCCAGCGAGATTCCACGTATAGCTTCTGCCGACGGCAATGGCCATTACTGTTTGACCAGACATTGCTCAACCGCAGACGGCACGGCTCGGGGATGGCGGTACACATCCGCATCACTGCGTCGTCCATCCGTCAAAACCACTCTAATCGTGCGACTGAACCTTGTTATCACCCGCGACAACCGCTGCATATGATGGAGGGACCTGTTCGTCGGAGCGCCCCGCGCCATAATGGTTCGTCGGAGCGCCGTGCTGCTGCTGCTGCTGCTGCGATGCATGGCTGTGGTGCTGGCCGGTGCCGCCATAGTTCATGCCGCCATGGGGCCGCTGCTGCTGCGGCTGGTGCTGGCCTCCCGGCGGCTGGACGTAGACGTAGTGCACACGACCGCAGCCGCCCTCGCCGCCCTGGTTCAGCACCTCGTACTCGTAGGGCGGTTCGGGGAACTTGGCGATGATGTACCAGGCGTGCAGCATCCCGGGGATGAAGCCCAGCAGGCAGAGAAGGATGTTGATGAGCGAGTCGGCGCTGCAGATGCCGCGCTTGACCCAGACTGGAGTATGGGGGAAAAGGCGGCGCGGAATTTGTTAGCGAAAACAGATTTGTTTTTTTTTTTTTTTTTTTTTTTTCGATTTCTTTTTGCGCCTGGGGGGGAGCCCAAGATGTGGCGGGGGGGGGGGGGCCAAACTACGAGTTCAACGTACCGGGCAGGGGGGGG
>JAAHCF010000657.1:0-21174 GCA_038367545.1 Beauveria asiatica | reverse complement strand
CACATTCATGCGTCACACGCAAGTTCTTTATCAACGAGCCAGGCATATCGCTCCAAGTTTAGGTAGATACGCGGCAGGCTAACCCGGGTAGAATACCAGAAATGCCCTGAACATGTTGATTGCGAGGTTCCGGCAGCATGCAATCGTCTCAGTCTGTCCCAACCCCGCACAAGCTGTTGTGCGCCGAAATGTCAGATGACGAGGTAGTTGTCGTGTCTCCCCTTGCATTACAGATCGGCACATCCCCCCGCGCCCTTTGTAGAATGAAACTCGTGAGGCTAAAAGACATGTCTCATTACTGGATGGGTTTTCTTTCTCATGTCGTCTCTCGTGTGTTTTCGGCAAGGTGCGGGTTCGATGGTATGATGGTTCAAGGCTAGAATTCTTGCCAAGCAAGAGTGTAGCATTAAAGAATAGAGGGGTGTGGGCGGAGAGAGAAGATTAAAATCTGGCCCTGTTTACTATTTTGATTTGCAATCTAAAAAAAAAAAAAAAAAAAAGAAATCTAGCGTTATGTACCATATTTAACTTGTGATTTTGAAACAAAAAAAAAAAAAAAATCTGGCGTTATTTACCATTTGGCTTATGATGATGAAAGAACAAAAGTGGCGTATTTCCGTGTGACAGACACACTTGCCAAGCATGAGGTGGCATGCCACTTGATCCATATCAATCTGTATTATTGCATTATTGCATATTCGGCTGCACCGGCAGGCAAGATTGGGAGTAATATCTAATGATAATCGAGAGGGGAAGCGCGGCTGGATTCGGGGCAGATGCCGGTGCGGCTACGAGGGGTGGGTGAAGGTGGCAGACGTCGGGCAACCACTGCAGTGAATACGAGCGAGGATATGCAGCATCATGTCAACAAAAGTCTTGCAAAGTCAATCACGTTTAAATAAATTTCATCTTTTATATTCAGGTCCGGTTCTTTTTCGAACGAAAGTGGTATCAAAATTTGCATAAAATAGAATCCAAGGTATCTCGCCACTTGGGCAGAGCTCTCGGAGATTGTCATGTACTGTCTAGAAACAGTAGAAGACAAGAAGAAAAAGCACCCCGCTTCGCCGTGGTGTAAAACGAATGTATCGACAAGAATAGTCTCCAAACATGCTTCCCGTGTAAATGTAGCCGTGAAGGAGTGTGACACCCGCGCCTCCAGCTAATTCCAGCGTTAGAGGTTCGGGCATATCGGCGGATAGTTGAGTCAAGGCATTTAAAGAGCCAGGGCAACAAGAGCGGCCGCGGCAACGGCCATGGCGCCAGACTGAAGACGGGCCGCAGCACCGGTAGGGACGACGGTGGCGCCAGTGGTGGTGCTGGAGGGGACGACGCCGGTAGGATGGACGGCGGTGGCGTTGCCGGCGGGTTGAGTGGCAGAAGAGGTGACGGCGGAAGAAGGAGTGACAGCTGAAGGAGTGACGATGGAAGGAGTGACGATGGAAGGGGTGACGACTTCAGAGGTAGAGGCGACTCTAGAAGAAGTGGCCACGGCAGAGCTGGTGCTACTCAGCGGGCAGTCGGTGTAGGTGGAATGGCACTGGGTGACGGTGACGATTTGCTTCGTGGTCGAGGTGACCTTTTCGACGACGGTGGAGTCTTGTTGCGCAACAGCAAGGGCAGCAAAGAGGGCGAGGGGCGTAGCGAAGCGCATCTTGAACGATGGGGCGTTTGACGGTAGCAGTCCTTGAAGAGTCTTGTACAAAGTCGATGGACGGTTTGCGCTATGTGTTCTGAAGAGCGAGAGAGCGAAGAAGCGAGAGAGAGCGAGAGAGAGCGTGATCTTTGCGAAAAGGCGCGGAAAAAGAGAGAGAGACTGCGGGTTGTTAAAGGAAAGATGTAGAGAGTAATGAGAGCGGGGGGGTCAATTCAAGGTAATAGTGAATGAATGAATGGATGGACACATGCAAGAGACGAGACAAGTGGCAAGAGCCAAGAGAGCAGAAAATTCCTCATCTGATGCGCGATTTCACAAGAAGAGTCAGTTCAGGTACCCGAGCTGGGTGACAGCGCACTGTGCATGACACGCAAGAGACAAGAGTTGGCGAGCTCAGGAACAAACAGAAAAAACAGAAAAGAAAAAAAAACAAGCAGCCACCAAAGAGAAAATCCACACACACTTGGGTCATGATCCAGTCAGACGGGAGATAAAAATGGATTCCATCTGCATTTTGAGGCAACACAGTTGGCCGCTGCATCTGGCCGCGATGAAGCTGATAATAAACCTGGTCCTGGTGTGCCTTGGAGGGGGGCCTGGAACGCAAAAGGTGGTGGGCAGAGCGAGGTACTGATTGGTCAACAAGGGGGTTATTCGGTGGAGAGACCCGGCAGGCAGAACGGGTTGCAGGCGAGGCTAGTCAGGCACCAAAAAGAAACCCCCCCCCCCCCAAAAAACGGGAAAGGTTCTGTTTGCCTTTGCTGAAAGGGAACTATTTACTATTTAGCCCCGTTATGATATTAAAGGTGTAATCTAATTACTGGAGTTGCCACGCGGTGGAAACAACGGTTCGTCGCCTTTTGCTCAGTATTAGTTATCTAAATAGTACATATTTTTGATGGACCAGACAACCCAGATTCACCAAAGAATTTGGCGCTAATAATAGAAGCTGAAGCGAGTTCCTGGCCTGTACTGTGTCAGCGCCAGCCGTTCACACAGTATACCCGTCCCTCCCCCAACGACATGTGAGAGATTCAAGTACACTTTGTCGCTCCATCACTGTCGCCTGCTAATAACCCACAACACTTTTCTGGCGAGTCAGACAAACTTCCCAGCATCACCTCCATGTAAATGCTCGTTTCGCTGCGCATGATGCAGTCAAGTTACAAATCCTCCTTTGCTCTCAACGCTGCATGATTCTTGCCATGTTTCTTCATGCCCATTTTGCGCTCGGCGTACGTACCGCCCCATGCCAACCCTCGTTGAAACGACCCAAATGTCTGAGACGCGCAACGTTGCAGCCGCGCATATATACTCATTACTCACCGTGAGCCCGCATTCATTCAACGCTGCGCTTGTCGCTCACGCAGCGCGCGGGCGCTCGTCAGGCCACCAATAACCTTTCCAGACCGGCCCCCCGACCCCGTTCTGTCTTGAAACAGCTCTAAAAGGTTTCCAACATGTTCCCGTATTTCATCACTGCGAAAGGTCGCTTCACAAAAAGCCGCTCCAACTCTGGCAAGCTCGGCCTCGACTGCCCCATCTCACCAGGCCTCGCCAACCACCAAAGAAACCCATTCAGCGCCATCAAAACCAGCTCATCAGCTTGGAAAAAAAAATTATCCAGAGCCAGCTCACCGCTCATCTTATACTCACCCGTTGCATATTTCACGCACGACATTTGCCCGTTGAGTTGGTGGCGAGATTGTCTATAATGATTTTACCCCAGGCTTAGCATCATGGTTGATCGGAACCTGGCAATAACTTATTAGCCACCCAAACCACCCCGAACATGTAAATACCTTACTCTTCTGGGGCGAAACCAGAAACTGTTCATGTTTCGAATTCTCCTCGGTAGCCCGACCAGCCTGCCCAGGCTGACAACCGCTTCTGAGTCGTCCACTAGACGATGCCTTCTTTACCGCTGCGCACCAACTAGCCCATGCCACCTTTCTGCCTCAAGATACAGCGACATCAAGGCCTACGATGGCTACCTCGGTGCGCCGTGTAATCCAATGTTTCAAGATACTACTTCCTTCGTCCGATCGTTGTAGGTCGTAAAGTGGCAGGCCACGCCCATGGGCCCTCTTCCATCATTGCTACTTTTTCTAGGCCCATGATCCCGTCTCGGCCATAAATCACCAACCTTTGTCTTTTTTTGCCTGTTTCTTTGTACAATATGCCATGCAACTTTTTCCTTGTCTCGACTACTGCGCTATCTGAAGTTGCTAGCACGTTACTTTCACGGGACGCAATCTTACAGCCTATTCGCCATTTACAGAGCAAGGCGGCTAATGATGTAATCTTTAAAGATGGATATCAATAGCAGTAAGCTTTTTTACTGGATGTCCCGTCTCTAAGAAGCCCTCTCGATACGACGGCGCTAGAGTGAGGGGCGGGGAAGAGGGGGGCTTTGAGTCACAAAGGCCGCCGCGGGGCTTCCAGCCATCCAAGTCTTCAAGTCAAGATACCTCCAGGCTTTAACGCGGAGCAAGGAACGAGCGAAGCCCTTCTTGTGCTAGATGAATACATTTATGGGATGAAACCTAAATTGCCCCTCCATCTAATATATTTAGCATAATATTTAATCTAAATTATCCTTCTATTAGAAGTAGTAGAAGGAGCATCCCCCCTCTAGTTCTATTTCCACTGCACACGTGAGCACTAACACATCCCACTATCGCAAGCTAAACCAGCTCACGCTGTCATAAAAGCTACCCCTCGCAATCCATCAAGCTTCCGAGTCCAAAGCTGCGCATGCCACATTTCCTGGCAAATCTCAACTCCAGACATATTTCGACCTGTGCTGCCTCCCGGGCCATCATTTGCTCGTTCTGAAGCCGCCCCCTACCTAACTCTGCGCGCCCTAGCGAACCGATTCGATCGGACCAAAGCTCGATTACCGTCGCCCAATATGGCAACGCTTGCTTTTGAAGAGGACCCGGCTCTTTACATATTTACGTCTCTGACGGCCGGCTCATCACACATTGTCACGGCCACGTCACGTCTTGAGACTATTTTACGCGCCAACCGAGTGCCCTTCAAGGCCGTCGACATGGCCACAAACGAAAAGGCCAAGCGGCTATGGGCACGTAGAGCCGGCAAAGACGAAGGCGGCCGTATACGAAAATTACCCGGCCTCTTCCAAGAAGGCTTTGTGGTAGGAGTACGTCTTGGATATCTGTTGCCCCAAGTTGCATCTTCAACTGCCCTGGAGCCTCGCCGTCATCAGTGTGGCGCAATGTGCTAACGAGGGTTACGGATAGGATTTAGTCGAGGTTGAAGAATGGAACGAGTACGGCGAGCTGAAGCAGCATGTCAAGATATATTACGACGAGCACACGATACCCAACATCCACAATAAGCACCCCGCGCCAAAGCTGAAACGCACCGTCAAGAAAACGATAGGCTCAACAAAAGCCGCCACGGCCATTTCAGGTGCAGTTGGCGCGGCTGCTGGCGGGTCAGCATCTCAGAAAGCTTCTGGCGACAAGGCTGCGCCAGAGACAAAGGAGCTGCCAGTGCGGTCGCTAGCCACTGAAGCGGCGGCCAAGGCCAAAGAACTCAAGTCTAAGAGCCTGAAGGAAAAGGTGCACGGCACGGAAGAGAAGGATGCTGTCGATGGTGAGAAGATGAGCGCCGAGGTGAAGACTGGTGGCAAGGAGGAGACTGGGAAACGGGAGGCCAAGACAGGCACCAAGGGTGCTGCAGTTGTAGAAAACGATGGCGAAAAGGTCGAGCGAAAGAAGGACATTGGTGCAAAGGTGGAAATTCCCAAGACAGATGGAGCTGATAAGACAACTCCGGATGGCAAGCAGGACAGCGAACCAAAGTCATCCGCGAATGGAAAGTCAAATGAGGATGACGCTGAAGACGATGACAGCGATCAAGACAGTGAAGAGGAAGAAGAGGTGGCCCGGAAAGAAGCAAATAATAAATCAGGAATCAAGGCTCCTGTGGCTGCAGCGGCTGCTTCCGCCGTTGCTGCGGTATCCTCTGCCGCTGCTGCGGCCGTCGCTGCCGTCACGCCAGCGTCCAAGTCAGACACGCAGGACAATGCGAGACCAAAGACTCCCCCCGAAAATGCTGCTAGCGCCGCATCGTCCGCGTCCCCGAGCAAGGCCGCGGCGGGTGCCAGCTTGCAATCCCCTACGAGCACGACCTGGAAGAGCGCCGGCCACGAGGCCCTGGGGCAATCTGTGCAGAGTCCTACGAGCGGTAGGTGGCGGCGCCAGGCGGCTGCGGAAGAGGATGATGATGATGATGATGATGATGACTCGGACGAGGAGGATAGTAGTGACGATGAGGAAGAGGAGAAGAGCAAAGAGGAAATGGCAAAGGGTTCTGTGAACAAGTCGAAACCGCCAGCGGCTTCAAAGAAGCAAGATGACGACGGTGATGACGACGACGACGACGATGGTGAAGACAATGACAGCGACCAAGAGGAGGACGAGAAGAAGAAGGAGAAGAAGAAGACACCCATAGCAGCAAAGCCTGCGACCGGGGCCAAACCCGAGGTGGTAAAGGCAAAGGTAGCAGCCAAGCTAGCGGATGATGATGACGACGACGACGACGACGACGACGACGACGACGACGATGAGGAGGACTCTGATGAGGAGCCAGCGGCCAAAAAGTAAGACGACGATGCGCCTACGGAATTCAAGGTCGAAATCATTACTCGTTTCAAGATGACAATACACCATAGCCAAGCAATTATACATTTCGAAATACAATATTCAACTGTTTCTACAACTCATGGGCACGATTTTTACATGTAATCAAAATGTTTGAAAGATTTTCTCATGTTGAAAAAGTAAAAACAGTACAGTATAACGCACCCTTTTCCCCGGCAATGGTGATAGCCAGAGGCCCAAAAGGCTATTCTCACCTCATGCAAATAAATGCCTCCTTTTCGCTCTCCGTCCCTCTCCCTCAATACAAATCCTCATCATCACTCGCCGTCCCATCCTGAAACCCCACCACCGCCTTGCCCTTTCCTTTATTCACTCTCCCATTCACCACCGCCGCGCCATCCTCACCATCCACCGCCACCGCCACCGCCTTTCCCTTTCCCTTTCCGCCTACCGACCCCGTCGCCGTGCCCGGCCTGCTACTCCTCGACGACCCGGGCCTCTGCTGCTGCTGCTGCTGCTGTTGCGTTTCACCGCGCCCACCCTCAAACATGGCGCGTACCTTTTCGTAATGCGCCAGCTCACCGGCCGACACACTGGGAATGAGCTCATCATGGGCGTCGAGAAAGTCACGCTCGGTGACTGTGACGGCCACGTCGTCGCGCGTCGCAAAGTGGTCAAAGTAGTAGGCTGTAGAGACGGGATTGTGGCCGGCGCGGGATGGATCGGCGTTGAGGGCTCGGACCTTGGCGTCAACGGCCGTAGCTTGCCGCGTGACGGCCTTGAGCATGGCGTCGCTACAGAGGGCGTAAAAGTCGGCGCCCGTGTAGGTAAAGGGGAGCTGCTGCGCGACGGCGGCGAGCGAGACGGAGGGATGAAGGGTGAATCTACATGTTGATCAGCGTGAGAAGATGTAAAAAGAAAGTATAGGCGGTCAGGTGTAGGAGAAGGATGGAAAAAGGGGGCGTACTTTCGGGTGAGGGCCTCGAGAATTGTACGCTGCTTCTCGTGCGTGTCGGACACGCCGAGATACAGCATCTTGTCGAAGCGACCGGGACGCAGCAGCGCCTGGTCGAGCAGATCGGGCCTATTGGTGGCGCCAATAACAAATACGCCGCCGGCGTCGTCGCCGCCCGACATGCCGTCGAGCTCGGCGAGCAGCTGCGAAACGATGCGATCCATGACGCCTCCGCTATCGCCCTGGTTACCGCGCTTGGGCGCGACCGAGTCGAGCTCGTCAAAGAAGACGACGCAGGGTCGCGCGTCGCGCGCGCGCTGAAACACACGTCGCACGTTGGCCTCGGACTCACCAATGTACATGTTGAGCAGCTCGGGCCCCTTGACGGAGAAGAAGTTGAGGCTGTACTCGGTGGCAATGGCCTTGGCCAGCAGCGTCTTGCCGGTGCCGGGCGGGCCGTAAAACAGGATGCCGGAGCGCTTCTTCATGCCTCGCGCAAACAACTCCGGCCGCTCCAGCGGTAGCTGAATCGTCTCAGTGATGGCATCCTTGACGTTGCTCAACCCGCCGACGTCGTCCCACGTCACGTTGGGTATCTTGGGCGCGCCAATGGCGTCGGAGAAGTTCTTGCGCGCCGCCTCCACGGCCACGTCAAAGTCGGCAGCCGTCAGCGAGCGTGCCAGTGGGCCGCCCGCGACCTGCACGTCGCGGACCGTGAGCGGGAGCAGACCGTCGCCGCTGGTTTTCGCCGAGAGAGCCTCCAGCCGCGCGCGCTGGGCGAGTGAGGCGCGCTCCACGACGTCGACGAGGTCGCCGGCGACGAGGGCCGCCGTCTTGAGCGCAATCGAGTTGAGATCGATGCTGGGATCCAGCGTGATGCCGCGGTCGCCAATGACGCCGCGCAGGATGGCCTCTCGCTCCGCTTCGTCGGGTGCGCCCATCTCGAGCTCGTGCGTGAAGAGCGCGCGGACGCCATCGGGGACGTCGTCGACATTATTGGTAGTGGCAATGAGGACGCGCGTGTCGTCGAGAATCTCCTTCAAGGTGGCTTCGATGCGGTCCGCGGTGAGCGCTTCAATGTGCCGAATGAGCAGGGCGCAGCAGTCGGCACCGCAGCTCGCGGCGCGCTCGGCCCGTGTTCTCAGGAAACCTTCCGTCTTGACGTCGCTGCCGCTGCCGCCTCCCTCGTTGAGAATATCGTAGGCATCAATCTCGTAGGTGTGGAGGCCAATGTCCGCGCATGAAGTCGTCGCCGATGTCGTTTTTCCGATATTACGGTGCGTCGACGTGAGAAGAATAGCCACGGGCGGCATCTTGAGGTGGATTGCACGCTGGCTGGTGGCGGCAACTACCAACTCGCGCAGTTGTCGGCGGAGAGGCGAAATGTGCTCATGCTTCGTGACAGATAGCGCCGGTGGTGCCGCAGAATCGCTTTCCGACTTGGGGGCCTTTCGGAGACCAAGATAGTACGGCCAGGTGCTGTGGCTGGTACCAGGGATGCGGCTCGTCACGAAGCCTGACCCGTGCATGGCCACGGTTGAGCTGTCGATGCACGCTACGGAGCCCCAGAAGCCTTCCGCAGTGTCATCTTCATCCTCGTCGGATTTTTGAATTTGGATGTGTCCAACCTTGAACCACGCGACGCCGTCGTAGTGGGAGCCGTCGGCCTGATCACTGGTGGTGAGTGCCATGACATCGTCCACCTCTGAGCCCCCGGCTCCAACAGCTTCCTGCAAAGCGCGGCCAAGCTGAGAATCAACAGACACGGCAATCAAATCACCGGAGCGAACCAACCGTAGCTTGTCAGCAAAGTAGCGCTTCAACCCACCAAGAACGGCGGTCTGGTAGGCTCGTTCAGCAGAGACTGGAGTTCGTACATGCTGAATGGTAATGTCGCGAGCATAAGGTGGATGCGCCGCACTTGCGAAGCGTGGGTTCGTGCCTTTGCCCTGGTATGAAGACTTCTTGAGAGCAGAGATTCGCAGATGGGTCGCATTTTCGAGGTTGGCAAGGAGCACAGGTGAAGCATACGCTGCAGGGCTGGTAGGGCGCTGAACCTGAGATTCAAAGAAGGACATGCGCCGTTCGCCGCCACGCGAGCCAGCTATCCTGCTTACGGCTCGCGGTGCTGAGTAGCCCTCTGGAAGTCCAAAGACTCTGACGGGACGCCAGATGGCGGGCTCTGCGTCGTTGTTTCCAAAGCTGCCGAGTCCAAAGGCGCCGAAGCCATTAGCAGGCGGCTCTTCAGCCACCTCTATGCGAGCCCAGTCACCGGAAAAGCACCCAATCCTGGAGAGCGAAGACATGTCGACATAGATTCTGGCCTCTTCGTCGTCATGCGCAGCAGGTTTCGGATGTAATATTTCGGAAGGAATCGGTCGCTGGAGCCCATACGCCTTGAACAGACGGCCGCGAGGCCTGTCGGCTCGTGCTGTCGTAGCAGTAAAGTTTGAAAAGACAGAGCCCGGGGTCTGAATGCCGCTGACTTTGCGGCCTCGCAGAGTGGCGATTGTCATGGGGGTGCCAGGCCCCATGGTGCCAGGCCCGTTGACGTTGGTGGCGTGCAGCTCAGGGGCTTCGAGGGAAATCATGTCGTCCATGGAATCGTCGGAGAGCTCGTCTTCTTGCTCGGCGCCAGATAAGTCGGTCTCTGTCTCCGTGGCGCTCTCTGTCTCAGTCTGGTCCTGAGGTGCATCGGTCTTGTACCGCTCTTCAGCAGCAGAGAAGAATTGGTCCGCGCTGGTATCCTCTCCATGATCAACAGTGCCATTAAGCTGGCTCAGGGACGAGGAGCTACGTTCTTGTCGCCGGTGAACTCGTCCGCGCATAAGCACAACCTTGGTGTTTGGCGTCAAAACACCTTGCGCGACGGGCTCGCAGAGCATAATCTTGCCGGGATTGGGTGGTAGATGTGTTACTGGGTGCGGTGGCAGCGGCAATGGGAAAAGATCGCCAGCATGTACAACTTTGAGAGTGCCGAGAGCGGCACGCAGCGCCGTCATGAGACGCTCTTGGGGCAACTTGCCGCGAGCGACTTGCTGAGTAGGGTGTTCTCTGAAAAAAGTACCTTCGCCATTTTCAAGGCGTTTTGTAAGCTCGCTTTCCAGACTCACAAAGACGGTCTCGAGGGGAACAGCAGCTACATCGAGGACTAAAATCTCGATGCCGCTCCGGCTATGGCTGGTGAGCTTGGAGGGGGCAATCTTTTGCAGGGTGACGGCGAAGCTCTGGAGGGCGGGGGACGAGGGCGAGAACTGGACTGTCGAGTGCGCGAGTGCAGAGGAGCGAACAACGGGCACAATGCACCAGGCGCCGCCGGTGGAGGAGGAGTTTGGCGTCCAAGGCGCAATGGCAATGTGGTGGATTTCGGGGGAGTTGTCATTATCGGTGTCTGCACGCAAGGTTAGCAACAGCGCGGACCAGTAGCAAGTAATGGCGCATCGGCATACTCTGGCGGAAGTGAGGAAAGAGATCAGTAAAGAGGTCCTCTGAGAGAATGCCGACATCGCTCTTAATGTGGTCGTCGAGAATGAGGCGCGAGCTGAGGGCAGGCTTGTCAGCACGTCGGCGACGAATCTTTTGCCGAGGCACCGTAGCCGCCGCGCTGGCCGAGGCTGTCGTCATGATGGCGGCTTAGAATAGACGGCTGTTGTGGTATCGAGAGCAATGGAAGCAGAGAAAGATCATCAGCTGCCGCGGGCTACGAATGGTGATGCAGAGCTTCGATTAGCCGCCCCGCAGCATAGCTCTCGCCGGAGCAGGCCGAGGAACGCGGGACACGGATACCGAGAACTCGCGGGATGCAGCGAGCTCGAATACTGCTGGGTGAGATGGGGCACGAAGCTTTGGAAGTGGTTCGATTGGAGCGCAGCAGCGGCCGTGATGCGATGCGAGAGGCGTGGAATTGGCAAGGTTTTGGACAAGGCAATGCTTCGGGCAATGGGCAATGGCTAGCTCGGTTGAATGCGACGACGGAACCATAGAAGTGGAAGGAGCAGGCCTCGGCAGAGAGAGCTGCTGAGTTGCTAACTTGCTGGGGTTGGCCGTGGCCATTGGTGGGGTCTTCACAAAAGCGGTTAGTACGCGATGCTCCAGGGGGTTAGTGGGTGGCTTTGGTAGAGTTTGGGGTCTTGTTGGGGGCAATCCGGGGTCAAAGCCCGCTGTGGCAGCCGCTGGGCGCTGTTGGCGCCGTCTGGGGGTTTTCACAGAATGTCAGCTTGTGACTGCGTCTATAATGAAGAGCACTGGCAAGCCGCCAACACTGGTAATAGATATTGGCAGGTATGACATTTTTCATCGTCTGACAGAATGTATAGTTTGGTTCACTCTCGGAAACTATGTGTCTCTGATGAGGTAACTTACCGCTGCAACCTACTCGTACAGCACAAGTGATATAATAAACAAGAATGAATCAGAAAGTTGACTTTTTAATTCGACATTGCTCCTCGGCTCGCAGAAAGAAAGATTTGTCATTAGCGTACCTAATGGCAAGCCACCGTTAAATAGTACAGTAACCAAGTAACCAAGTTAGCTTATTACATGGCACCAGCTGCTTCAGACTAAGAGTGATACCGCCAGGACGAATTAACTCTCAATTAAGTGGCATACCATAGAGAAGAAAACCTCGAACAAGGTCCAACATTTTTCTTGATCCTTTTTGTTTGTGTTGTACCACTTTGCCCTAGGTGTGCTCGACCCTGCCGAATCGCTCTCGACGCTAGGTTGGAGTTGCTTGGGGATTCAACACCAACGAGATGTGACCACGAGATGTACCCTACATAGCTTCAAATAATATATGCAAAGCAACCAAAACAATCAAGGAATGGTCAAATAAAAAACTTGAAAGTGAAATCACGCTTCCATGCCAAGGACATTGTCACATGTGCTCCGCCTGCAAACGCCAACCCCAGGTTTAGCGGGCCCCAGCATCTCCGCCTCCAGTCTGATGATCTGTGCATTGTCTGGCTCGATCAATTGACTTTTTCTTCGCATGAACAGACCCCGTCCTTTGCAGATCAGTTGCATGATCGTGTCTGTGGGGTGGCTGTCGTGCAGCTAAATATCGTCTGCGAGGCCCTCGCGGCCTTTCGCCATCTCTCTCCCTGTAACCCACCCTCGCGACACTTTAGCCATGGTTGCGGCTGAGCAAACACCGGTCGTTTCGATAATAACGTTGACCTCCAATGATGCCGCACAAGCACGCCTGAGCTTGCAGAGCAGCCTCACGTCTGACCTGCAATCAGATGGCAGCCCCGTCGAGGCAGAATCTGGCGAATGCAACATATCTGACAAGCAGCCTCAGCAGAAGTGTGAGCTGTCAACACAGGAAGACCAAGATGAAGCCAATGGACCTCACATCACGAGCCTGTTCACAACCTTGCCAGTCTATGGACCACCAACAGCCGCCAAAAAAGTCCAGTATCTACTGATCAGAAGCATTTCGTCAATCCTCAGCCTGCTCTTCCTCCTCAGCATCGTCCTTGCGTCAATGATTACCAGCATCCCTGCCATCATTCACAAAGCATTCTTCACATGTACACTGCGCAATTACGACAAGAGGCGAATCTTTTACGAAGAAGAGCAGCGCCGCGCCGACACACGACGAGCCAAGGAGCGGTCCTGGAAGCGGCGCATGTCCTGCGGCGGCGACCCCGTCGACCAGGAAGACCTCGCCCAGCGCTACCAGCCCACCGAAGGCGGCCATGATCGCATCGTCAACGACGTGGCGTACTATGCGCGCAGAGTAGGCCTCGACGTCGAAAAAATCAAGGTCAAGACGGAAGACGGGTTCCTCATCGATCTCTGGCACGTGTACGACCCGTCAGAGTACACGAGCGCCGAGGAATCGGCCCCCAACCGCCGCCGCGTCTTCCAAGAATCCAAGATGCGGCGCAGGAACCCCGACGCCAAGCGCAAGGCGCCGGTCTTGCTGCTCCACGGCCTGCTGCAAAGCTCCGGCGCGTACTGCTGCGGCGACGACGAGTCCATGGCCTTTTGGCTGTGCAAGGCCGGGTACGACGTGTGGCTGGGCAACAATCGCTGCGGCCTCGAGCCCCGGCACGAGGTGCTGCGCGCCGGCGACCCGCGCATGTGGTGCTGGAACCTGACGCAGATGGGCGTCTTTGACCTCTCGGCGCTCATCGACCGCGTGCTCGCCGACACGGGCTTTCCGAAGCTGGGCCTGGTCTGTCACTCGCAGGGCACCGCGCAGACGTTTGTCGCCCTGGCAAAGGAGCAGCGGCCGGAGCTGGGCGACAAAATCTCCGTGTTTTGCGCGTTGGCCCCCGCCGTGTACGCCGGGCCGCTGATCAAGAATACCTATTTCCGATTCGTGCGTCTGCTGTCGCCGGCCATGTTCCGGTGCGTGTTTGGCATGCACGCCTTTATCCCGCTCATGATGCAGATGCACGGGCTGGTGCCGCCCAGACTCTACGGCTGGCTGGGATACAAGGTGTTTTCGTACTTGTTTGGATGGACCGACGGGCGGTGGGACCGGGGCCTGCGCGACCGGTTCTTCCAGTTCGCGCCCGTCCACGTGAGCGCCGAGACGATGCGCTGGTGGCTCGGCAGCGACGGCTTCGCCAAGCACAAGTGCGTGCTGGCCACCCGGGAGACGGTGCACGGCGAAGACAAGATTGACCAGCAAGATGCGCACGACGCGCAAGGCATTGCCAGGGTCCAGACGAAGGAGGACATGGAGCTCCGGCGGCTGTATGGGCGCGGCGCCACGGCCTGGTACGACGAAAGGGTGCCGCCCATGGCGCTATGGGTCTGCGAAAAGGACGAGCTCGTCGACGGGCGAAAATTGCTGCGCCGCTTCGGCAACGGCCGGGAGCCTCATGTCAGGCTCGTCCACAGCAAAGTGGTGGACGGATACGAGCATCTGGACGTCTTGTGGGCCATGGATGCCGTGGATCAAGTCTTTGTCGAAGTACGCGAGGTCCTGTGGAAGACGTGGACGAGCAGAGAAGATTGCATTGTTCCGGATGGCTGTGAGGGGGTAGCTGAGTGGCAGCCGGCGGTCGCGCAAAGCACAACACAACAACATATACCCAAGGCTTGAGGAGTCGGACAAACATGGCGAGGCGTATTTAGACTTGAAGCACATTTTTGTGACTTTGGCGAAATTTTTTTCTGTTTCTGTCAGTCTCCGTCGCAAAACATATCAACCTGTCATGATCGAGACAGCCACAGAAAATAAGGCGAAGATGGGAGTATGCGCGCCCAAGCGGACGAATATTTTGATTTGGAGAAAACCTTGATGTTTTCATGTTCTTGCTGTATTCTATTGACCAAAGATAGCATGCTGTATGCATACATAGCGTCAGGCCGTTAATGTACAGATGAATGCAAGACAACCCGATGTTGTACAACGATGCCATACAGGCAGTCTATCCCGATTGTGTAAGTCGTGTACATGCTATCATTAAATTTTTAGCCCATGCGCTCAGCTTCCTCGAGTAGCTTCTCGACACTAAAGCGTGCGTCGCCAGCGGCGAACCACTCGAGGAGCTGCTTGCGGGCCTCTGCGCGCTCCTTTCGCTCGCCTTCGAGTTCGACGCCAGCCTCCCAGGCGCCGTAGAAGCGCTGGAGGCAGACAGCGAGCCACTTTGCATGCTCGGGCTTGACGCCGCGGTCGTCGACGACGTGGCCCTGCATGAGAACGAGCCCCTTGTCGTGGGCGAGGTCGAGGTGGTGAGTGATTGTGGTGTGTGGCTGGGCAAACTCGCCGCGCGTCTTGTACTCGGCGAGCTGGGTAAAGAGCACGGTGCTGGTGCGCGAGGACGGGTCAAACACCCACTGCAAAAAATGCATCTCGGCGCCCTGGGTCTCGTGCGGGACGGGCAAGACGAATTGAGGCGCGCGGCGCGCGAGCGCCTCCATGGCGGCGTAGGTCGGGGCGGGAATGACGGCGGAGAGTCGCGAGGGCGAGGCGGCGTGGCGCAGGCGCCAGATGGCGCTGATTTCTTTTTCTGGCAGCGCGCGCACCTTGTCGAGGTCGATGATGTCGTCGAGCGTCTTGACGGCGGGCTTTTCGCCCGAGGCGGCCGTTTTACGCGCGGCCCTGGCGGCGGCGGCGCGCTGCTTCTCCTGCCGGGCGTGTTCATCGGGATTCGTCGCCGTCGTCGATGGGAGGTCACCGCGGTTCGGCTGGGCGACTGGAGTCTCGGGTGCCTGGGGTATGAACTGGTCAATGGCCGGGTCGATGGCGCCCTTTTTGCGCTGGGCGAGAATCTGGTCGGCGTAGGCGGCGTGGAGGTCGTCAATGGACGCGTGACCCTCGCTTTTGGCTTTGTTGTCGAGCTTATCGCGATACTTGTCGAGCACGGCCCGAGGCACCGCGTTGTGGGTGGTGAGGAAGCGCACGTCATGGACTTGAGCCCACCGACGCTGGAAGGGGAGCAGGCGATGCCGTGACAAGGACGAGGTACGCAGCGAGGCGGTGGCTGTGAGATGGCGGCAAACGGGGCCGCGAGCGGAAGCGGCCATGGCCATGATGCAACCCAACAACGTCAATTGATTGAGGCGGAAGAGGGACACGACGGCGGGCGCAATAGACGGCAGCGGCTTTATTGAGATGTTCCAAGTTCGTTTCCTTTTCGCCGTATGGCAAGGAGTGCAGGCCGAGATAACTGGGGCTCTTCGACGTCAGCGGCCCCACCAAGCGGCGAATCAGGACAAGCTCGCAGGACGTCAGTTGATCATCATTGGTTTAATTACAGCGGCCATTTAAATAATTTAGCGAGCATTGGGGCTGGTTGGACCTGCTTTGACCTCTTTGACTGGTCAGCCACCCGCTGCAAACTTGGCTCACAGGGCTTTTTTTCGCCGCAGCACTTCTGGAATTCTGGAATTTTACCGGCTGACTGGCTCGCTCCAAAAAGGCAAGCTTTGTCCCGTCTTGAACCAACCGCTCATTGAGCCAGGCGTTTGTTTCTCTTTGCCTTTCACTTCTTTCCCAGACATTATCTTCTCTTCCTTTGCCTGAACCTCGGTGCTTCAAGGCGTCGTCGGTCGCCCAACTACCGTCATTCGCTCATCTCGATCTCGTTTGCATGCAAGCGCCTTGTTCAATTCTCGTCTTGTCTTAGTCTCTTTTTTTCTCCCTCTCTCCAGCTTTCCCTTTGGCTCGAGGTCAACCAGAGTCGTTGATCAACCCCGCCTCACGGCAAATGCCGACTCTTTGAGCTTCTCAGCCCGAGAATAATTTTGCCCTTTTGCATTGCATTGCGTGTCCTTCTCTTGGAAACTCACAGACTTTGTGCTTCCAATATTTCTACTCCCTTGGTGCTAGCTAGCTCCCTGGCTTGCGCACCATGGCCGACTTTCGACAGCTTGCGCTCGAATTTGTCCTCGCTGATGACGAAGCCAACCAGCATACCTTGGCTAAACAGGCCGCCCAAGGTAAGTTTTACTGACACAAGACGCCACGCTTTACACTTATTCTGACCGTCTTCCAGAACTTCAGACCGCCGCCCCCGCGACAAACCCTGTCGCCCGCTGGGTAGAGTCTGTACAGGCCTGGATGCCAGGAAGCAGCGGTGACAGCCAAGACTCTCAGGAACAGCAGCCTGACTGGACGGCGCGAGCTAAAGGTATGTTTCCTTCTCTAAAATGAATACTTTTCATTTTCTAAATGCCACAGCTTTGGAGTTCTTATCCCAAACCCTCGAGCACGTTGGCAATGACGTATTAAAGGCTAGCCAAGGTACGTAGCTTGCTTGCGACGTCAGCCCACGCCCTGGCTTATGACACACAGTCAAACTCTTGATTGGCTTCTTCGGTGCCATGTTCGACGTCGATCACAAGGCAGGCGTCCTGCCATCTGCTTCGGCCCTCTCGAAAATCGTCGCCATGAAATCATTTCAGCCCTCGACTGGTTACGAAATCATCCAAAAAGTGTGCACCCTCAAGGACGACTTCTCGCGCCAAATAGCCAAGACCCGACTGGCAGTATACGCACTCTTGCGCTCTCTCATAGGACACAAAGATGTCACCGCCAACATTAGACGTCGTGATGACAGTACTAGCTTTATTGTTGAGCTGATTGAGCTGTGTCGCAGCGAACGCGACCCCGACTGTCTACTCGTCTGGTTTGACATCCTACGCATATACATGTTGCAGTATGTTCCCGAAAAGGAGGCTCTGGAGCATGTATACGGCAGTTTCAAGGCCTACTTCCCCATCACCCTCCCGCGAACCGCGCAGAGCAAGGTCACTCCCGAAGAGCTCAAATCGCAGTTGCGCAAATGTTTCGCAGCCCACCATGCGCTGGCAGACAGCACCATTCCATTTCTGGTCGGAAAGTTGGATCAAGGAGATGGTGTCACAGTCAACGTCAAAGTGGATGTGCTTCGCACCCTCAAAGCGTGCCTGGAGCAATACGACGAACCCAAGCAGTCTGTGGTGCCTTTCGCCAATCGTATATGGGGCAGCCTCAAGTACGAAGTCCGCAATGGGGAGATTGAGGATACAATCTGGGCCACTCTAGAAGCCCTCAAGGCTTTTACGACTCGCTTAAGCGGAGACGACTTGCGTGACTTTACGCTCAACGTCACCCGTGATTGTGTCAACGACCTCTCGAATGCCATGTACGCTGGCCCGGCAGGCCGACTACTTGTTGCGATTCTGAGCGCGTCACCGGCCGCCTTTGTACTGATGGTAGCTCCAGCCATTACTCACATCAAGGAAAACCTGCGTCACCCAAAGTCCGAGTCACATAGTCAGGCTCTGCTGAGGCTGCTGAGGGTAATTCTCGAGACCCGCATATTGCTCATGAAACATACCATTACCGCTGAAGAACTGACCGATTTCATCTCTATTGACACTGTTTTCAAGACGCTCTACGATGGCGTTTTCCAGTCTCCACTCATGGCCGCAAAAAACGCCAACGCATCCCAAGAAGAACTCAAAATTGGCGCGGAAGCAGTTCAAGGCGCTGCTGTTCTTCTTTGCGAACGGACTTCCATTGCCCTTGATGTCACGGCGGAAAGTCCCCGACTACTTTCTGACGAAGCCTGTGCGGAGATTTGCGATTTGCTATTCGAAATTGCCAAACGCCACTCGCAGGACCCTCGGCAACACCCTTCCGCATCTGATGAACTCGTCAATGAGACGGTAAGGTCTCTTCAGCGCATTGTCCTGGATCTACCAGCCGCTTTCACCACCCTTTCGCAAAAGGGTACGATTATTATTCGGGAGTGTTTGAAAGCACAGGGCGCCGACGCTGCGAAAACAATCGAAGATCTGGGATCGATGCTGGCATACGTTGGCTGTTCCGAACTTCCATCGCCGCCCTCATCGGGACTCGAACACTTTGTTACGCTTGTCTGTGCACTGACAAATGAGCTTTTGGCAGCTATCGAATCCAAGGCCGACAACAAGCTCTGGTGCTCGCTGGTCGCCGGTATTCAGTCAGCCTGCCGCTACTTCAACGATGCCTGCTTCAAGCAAGATCTAGATCGCAACCAACTCCACGTGTCAACCGCATGGCTGAGTGACGTTACGACCCTGCACCCTGAACTCAAGAGCGTGGGCAACCCCCATACTAGCCACGAAGTGGATATGCTGAGGTCGAGCACTGTCAAGTCCATGGCGGACATATACGGCGAATTTCTTTTGGTAACGCTGTTCATTGTTAGAACGTTATATCGCAAGGCAGCCCATACCACAGGCAACATCGGCAACGAGAGCATAGTGCTGAGCGATGACTTTCCCCTGGACGATCAGTTTTCTGCATCTCAATACTTGTATCTGATATCCAGCCTCGCGAGCTTCGTTACGCACAAATTTACCGAGACACAGCAAGCGGCGCTGGCTGCTGAAACATGGGCCATCAACTTGTTTCAAGATGGTTACGCAACAACACCAAGCTCGTGGAGGTGGCTTGTCAATGGCCGCGTCAATTCGTTGACATTCGGTATCGTGGAGGCGTTGCACCCGGCCCGGGTAGCCAAGCTGGTGAGTAGACCAATTTTGGCTATTTCAGAATTGATGCTAACCATGTATAGTTTGACGGCGATATTGGGCAACAAATGCTTGTTGCCGTCATCTCGAACACAGAGAGAGATAACAGTGCGACCGCAACTGCCGTATCCAAGTCTATCCTGAGCATACTTGCCAACAAATACACACTGGAGACGGCCGAACCGGTTCTAGATGCTATCAACACACAGTTGGCTAATGCGCTACTGAACTCGGCAGAGTCATCCATCGACAAGGCTATTCCAATACTTGCTCTTGCTGCTGGTCTGCTGCGTCGATACAACGGAAAGCAAACACAGCGCTTGGTTGAGCTTATCCGTGATAGCCCCAAGAACAAAGTCATTGGCTATCACATAGCCCGTCTCCTCGAGCTCATTGCCGCTCCGCAAAGCTTCCTATCCAAGGACGCCTACGCAGTCGTTAGGCCGCTATGGATGCAGAAGCTATACGTCCAGATGGCACAACCCATGCTGCAGTCTGCCCTATCTACAGGCCAAGTTCCCCACGACAACCTCGCCAAGACTAGCTTTGGCTTGGGTGTGCTGATGCTCGTGAAACATATGCCCTACTCGATATACGAGGACGACGTTGAAAAGGTACTACGCGTCGCTATCTCGGTTGCCCAGACTGCTGGTATCGGCACCGATACACTGGCCTCTCTTGCTGTGCTCAAGACGGTTCTGACAGAGGCGCCTGAGAAGTCGCAGGACCATATCCGCAGCATCATTGGTATCTGCACGAGCACCTTTGCTGTGGACGAGGAGCCCAAGCCAAAACCTGACTGGGTGCCGCAGTTTATTGCCACGCCAACGCGTAATCCAGAGACGTTGGCTCGCTGTAGCAAGAGCGGGCTTCAAATACTCGGTGGGCTACCTCGATTAGTCGAGTCTCGCTACCTTTTGGCCTATGCGCCGCAGGTGGGAAGGCATCTTGCCGCAGCGTGCGGCCACAGAGTCCGCGAGGTTCGGGCGTCAGCTCGTGCCGCACGTGTTGCATGGGCAGAAGTCAAGTAAGGTGTGAGCATTGGTAAATGGAAATGGAGAGGGAAACGCGCATGCCATCGCATGACTGGTAGTGCAGTGGGCGGCCAATTATGCGGTGGTGGACTAACAAGGGGAAGGAGCTCTTGATTTACAATTTGACGATATCTTTCACTCAGCTAGGACTTATTGGCATGAACTTTTTGTGGAAGGGTGGTAGTGAGGGATGGCAGGCAGTCGTAAGTCTGGAATAGTTGTTCTTTGTGCCATTATCATCCACGAATAGCACTCATGTGTTGCTTTTCGATCATGTGCAGATAGTTAGGTGGAAATTCCATTTTGTTGTTTTGATTTTTAAACCATATTTTGCGCCTTGTCTGTATTCGAGTATATATTGCGTTGTCTTCTTTTGACCATTGCGTGTATATAATTTAGAACGTAAAACAACTATCCGCTGATACAAGACCTCCTCCAATACCCATGTTTTCCAGTTGGTCAGTAATCGTGCCCCGTAGTGCAGGAAGCGAGGCCGCTGTAGCCTTCTCCTTTCGCGTCTCTTGCGGGACGCAAACCAACATCGATACACCCCCGGCTATTAGGCCTTGCGCTTCCGCGCCTCGCCCTTGGCCTCTGTAGCCGACGCCGCCAAAACGGCATCAAGCAGATCCGGGTTGGCGTCTAGCGTCTCCCGCGATGCCGTGACGCGCTTGGGATCCTGCTTGCCAATCAGCGGCACGGCCGACGCGAGCATCTCCTGAAACGGCGCGGCGACGAAGAAGCCAACCTCGTCGAACCAACCAGCGAATTCCTTGGCGAGGCTATACGTCTGGGTCTTTTCGCCCGCTCGTTTCGGCTGCACGGTGATTTCCAGGTTGTAGACGGGAACATTTTTTTTCGTCGTTGTCGAAATGGTAATCTTTTTTTTTTTTTTTTTTTTATTTGGTGGGAAGAAAAAAAAAAAAA
>JAAHCF010000656.1:0-21189 GCA_038367545.1 Beauveria asiatica | reverse complement strand
AAAAAAAAAAAAAAAAAAATTACCCCAAAGAACAAAAAAAAAAAAAAAAAAAAAAAAAGAATAGCGAGGTACGCGCATCTAGTCCGAGACAGGAGCAAATCCATTATTTATATGATGCACAGCATTGTGTCATTTGGAACCCGAGGAATCAATAGGTTTTTGTCGTCTTTTTGCTTGGACACGCACTCGTGATACCTTGGCATAGTGCCCTTTTTTTAAGCGCTCTCGATTTGTTTTGGCAACCGTTTGTCGGCCTTGATGGAACGCTCCGTGCAAAATCTCCACTATTCAGTCTTGGTTTCCAAGGGGCCATCTCACTCACAGCATCCATCTTTCATCATCAACGCCTCAGGAAGCGCTTCGGCTGGCCGCGTCGCTCTTGGGCTCTCATCGAAATGCGTATAGCCTGTCTCCAATTCGCGCCGCAGCTGGCCGAGACTGACCGAAACGTCGAGCGAGCAGACGCCATCCTGGACCGGGCCGACCCGCAGGACATTGACCTGCTCGTTCTGCCCGAGCTCGCTTTTTCCGGCTACAACTTCAAGTCGCTCGGCCACATCTCGCCGCACCTGGAGCTCGCCGAAACCGGCATCACCGCCGCGTGGTCGCGGCAGGCCGCACTCAAGTACGGCTGCGCCGTCGTCGCCGGCTACCCTGAGAAAGTTGACCCGGTGCACAGCTGGCCTGCGGATCCAGAGTACTATAATTCGGCCGTCATCATTGATGGCGACGGCGATATCGTGGGAAACTACAGGAAGTCACATCTCTACTATACCGACGAAACCTGGGCGCTCGAAGGCCGCGGCGGATTTTACACGGGCCATGTCCGAGGGCTGGGCCACCTCGTTCTTGGCATCTGCATGGACATCAAGTGAGCATACCCTGGCAGCTGGTTGGAACTAGGAGGCGTCTGAATCCATGCTAACATCTTCATTAGCCCCTACAAGTTCGAAGCACCATGGGAAGCGTACGAATTCTCCAACCATGCGCTCGAGACGGGCGCGCGGCTCATAGTGCTAAGCATGGCGTGGTGCACCAATGCTGACCAACAAGACTTCTTTCTCAACCCCAATGAGCCAGACATGGATACCTTGTTGTACTGGATCACTCGACTACAGCCAATCGTCTCTATCGACTCCAATCAAGAGACTATCATCGTTTTCGGGAATAGATGCGGAGCTGAAGGAGATACCACCTACGTCGGCACCAGTACCGTCATTGGTGTCAAGTCTGGCGAAATTTCAGTGTACGGTATCCTTGGCCGTGATGAAGAGTCTTTGCTTGTGGTTGACACAAACGCCATACCATACGCAAAAATCAGGTTGCAGAGCCGTGAGCCTGTTCAGGCCCACGACCACTATGAAGATACCCTGGCATCACATACGTATCCCCAAGCAGGCTCATCAGACAAACGAGGAGATGTAGTTGGCTCGGAGACACGCACCACAAACGGCGTGGAACCCAACCAGGCAAACCTGACCGATGTACAGGAGCTCACCTTGGACGCTATCGTGGTGACGAGAGAGGCCGAGGGCAACTCGCATTATGACGACCACTGGCTTGAACCATCACGACGGCCACGGGAGCACCGCACAAGCGGACCTTTCAGAATTGATGGTAGCAGTGTCGGGTTTGCATCCTCCAGCAGCCACGTGAGCTGCACCCTTTTCACGCAATCCCATGTTGTCGCCCCAGCTACGCAGCAACATAGCGTGGGCGAGATGCGGCCGACAATGAGTGACGGCGATTACCACAGAAATCGATTCGACTATTTCTCCGAAAGTGACGATGAATCGTTTGTTTTTGACTCGTACTCCAAGAGCGATGAGGAGGGCTGGCCCTACCCTCACGAGTCACAACTTTTTGGTGCCGAGCGGTGGCGTCCATGGCAAGAGCAATACGCCACTTCGGAATCTTCTCTCGTGCACAGGATTGCATCCTTTGCCCTCGAACATGAAGGCTCGCCGACGCCGAACACGGACAACCTCAAGGAAGAAGACATATACAGGCATGTTCATGGCAAAGATTTGACATCTGAGCACCATATTCGATATCATACACATCTGCTCAGAGAAAAGCGGGCCAGGCAAGGCTTTTCCACAGAAGCTGAGGATCAAGAGGATGATCAGGAGGATGATCAGGAGGATGACCAAGAGGAATGCCAAAAGCGGAAGAGGAACGATATTGGCTTCGAAACGGACAAAGACCATGATGAGTTCCGTCAGCCAGGTCGGCCCAACTTGGAGCTGGCTGCTCCGAATCCAGTCCGCGCAGGTCGCGAGACACGGCCCAACTGTATCCATGGGAGCGTGACCAGGACCAGGCAACCCGCTTGGCTAGAGCATCCGGCAGAGCCCACGCCAATCGCGGACACCCCCATGAGCCATATGACGCTGTTTTCGCCGACACGTACCAGACGGCGTCACACGAGACAGGCGCCCGCATTTACCACTGCAGTTCTGAGCGGAACAGGACGGCGGCCTTGGGCAGAACGTGCGGAGGAGTCCGGCGCTGGAAGCGCAAGAAGCGACCCCCGAACAGGCGCGGTCGCAGTCGCGAGCAGTATGGGCTGTGCTGAGCAGCAGCAGGCCGTATACCAGGCGCGGCTGCCGGCGCTGGGCAGGTCCAAGGCCAAGGAGAACTCGGTGCCTCTGCAAGATCCCTCGCGGAGACCCAAAGCAGCGGCTAGGCAGGTGCCGGCGCTGAGACTCGTGCCCAGGGAGGTACCGCAGGGAAAGGAGAGGCAAGTTGGTGAGCGGTCGCGGCGCACGCCGAGACAGCGACCGACTGCGCAGGAAATGAAGGGGCCCGGGCCGCGAGACAATGGCGGTGATATGGCGTCTTTAGACGCCGGTGCCCTTTGTACTTGTGCATCAGGAGGAAGACGAGAATATGCCACTTTTTAGCAGGCGTTGTTGAAGGAGCTTACTGGATACGTCTGGATTGGCAACGTCATTAGTATTTGCATATGGGAGCCAATTTGTTTCGTGTAGTCTGCAGGTAGATTCGCCATCTGAACAGTTGAATCAAACATGTGTGGACCATGACATCTGGTCCCGTCCAAAAGCCAGACAAGACACCAACTAGACTATTTAAACTGGATAGCAAAGCAACATTCCACTCGCAAGTATGCCTAGAATGGAAGTAGCTTATCGTCGTGAGAGGCGACTTGTTCTCCCTCGACGCAACTATTTTTGGGTACGGGCGGCGTCTCGTGGAAATGCGCTGCTTCTATCTTTAGGATGTTTTTCTGTTCAACGGCATCGAAATCTAGAAATGCCCTGCCTGGCAAACCATGTTTGAACGTTGAAAGAAGTTGGTTGCAGCTGCAGAGCTAATAATAGATGCACAACACGCTGCAGATTTACTAAAGAGGCCAGTGAAGAAACAACAAACGCTCTCGAGTTACAATGGCGACCCGATTTTGCGTGTGTGATTGGAAATGAGTGACAGCAGGCCAGCCTCTCGTCGGCGCGACGCGCCCATGGACAAGTTGTGCGACGACACCATCACATGAATAGGGTCCGGTGCGGTGGCCGTGGTTGCACAACGGGGATGGGATGGCCGCTGGCTGTCAATGTCACGCGCACCTTTTTTTTACGAAAATAGAACTGCATGTTCCATCCATAGCACTGTAGAGGTTCAAAGGCTGCATTGATCAACATTCACATCACAGTGCCACTTGGCCGGTTCTACACGCACGTTGATGGGCGGCAGCACAGCGTGGGGTGCGGGGGAGCATGGAGACGCGACTCGAGAAGGAGACCGCAATCCTGGGGTAGGAGAAAGGCCAAGGAAATAGGAGAGCTCGCTGTGAGAGACATGGTCACAAAGTGTTGCTATCAGTTCTTCGCGTCGACTCTGTTGCTCTTTGGGACTACCACGAGCTGCCTGAGAAGCAGCTGTCAAACTATCAAAGAGGTACCAGAAGCGTAAGAGTTGAAGTACCGAGACACCTGAAAAAAAGGGCCAAGATAACGCGCCAGAAATGGAAGAGGAGATGACCATGTCGTACGAGCACCAGGCTATTTTTGTGACATCGTGGCCATCACCTTGCAGCGGCGGAGGAGGATGGGAACGTCGCCGACGTGTCCATTTTCACGTTGCGCAACGCATATTCTGGCAGTAATGACAGCCGCTCAAGACATGAGTCGGCATATACATCATCTCCAGGATGCAGCTATCTATTTACGGAGTGTTTGGAGGGCTAGCTCCACGAACACATTGGCAGGAACCGACGCCGGCAAGCGCCAGAGGGGATAATAGACCGTCGGCTGCACAATCCATATCCATTGTCCAAAAATAACTCACCAAGACAATGATCAACGTACCTTGGAGCATACGCTCGATATAAAGCATTGGCATGTCCGCAGCGACAAGTTAGCAACGCTTGCTTGAGCATCAAAGAGTTTGAGACTCGAGACCACTACTCGTCGGTTCAGAAAGGTCAAAGCATAGGGCTCTGGATCCTCAAAAGAACACAAACTTTTCTTCAGTCAAGCGCACATAACCAAAGCCTACACTCTTTCGAAATGCGTGTCGGCTGCCTCCAGTTTGCCTCGCGGCCCGGCGAGGTCGAAACCAATATGAACAAGGCTTATGACATCTTGGGCAAGGTCGACAAACAAACCTCCACTGCCGTCGAATCGAAACTCGACTTTCTAGTCCTTCCAAAACTGGCCTTCTCAGGTATGTACCACATTGCAATCCCGCCTTTGGCCAAGGCGAATCCGCTCGGCTAGTCTCCCATGGTTCATACGCAAGGCTAACCTCCCCTCACAGGCCCTGACTTTGATCCTGAGGAACATGGGAAACATGGGCCTACTGCTGCCGTCACCACAAAACTTTGGGCGCAGACTGCAGCATCCAAGTACAATTGCACCGTCGTGGTCGGCTACCCAGAAGTCATCGATGCCCGCAGTGGGCAAATCACCGAGAAAAGGTGGTTTAGCTCCCTCATTGCCATGGACAAGTTCGGAAAGACGGTCAAAAATGAATTTCAAACAAGCACAAATAAGAACGAGCCCATGCTTTCGGATATTGACACCAACTTTGGCAAAATAACAATCGGACAGTTCACAGACCTTGGCGAAAGAGAATTCTCAAATGATCAGGAAACCACAGCATTTGCGCGACACATGGTGGCGGTGAATAGCTACGCCGCTATCATCTCAATGGCGTGGGCAAAGGAGGACCCAGACTTCTCATCCAAGCCCCCTTACAAGCCTGATGAGTATGCCTTGTCATGCTGGGTTGCACGTTTGGAGCCCTTGATTGAAGCAAAGCGCAAACAAGAAACCTTGATCGTGCTGTGCAACAGCACCGGCCCAGACACCTATGCGGGAACAAGTACCGTGCTCGGCATCAAAGACGGAGAAGTACTGGTGTATGACTATCTTGGGAGCTCGCAAGAAGGCCTCCTTGTAGTTGACACGTCCAAATACCCCGTTCACAAACTCAGCCCTCGGCGGATGCACCCGAGGGGGGCCGAGGCAGACCCCAACCTAGAGCAGGACACTGAATCCTTGGCAAGCGCAGACTCGCCACAAACGGGGCCTCTCACGCCGGATACATCATACAGAGGATCCGATACTGCGCAAGAGTTTCCGCACGAGTACGACTTTGATGAGGAAGGCGCCAAGCGACTCGCCCTCCCGGCAGCCAGAGTGTTTCCCACTCTTGTGACTGTAGGGCGGCCGGCAACAGCCAAGAGACAGGCGCGTCCGAAATTGGACATTCCGAAATCAACTTGCAGAACCCCTCGAGAGATACCGGCGACTGAATACATAGTGCGTGCGGCTGCAGTATTCGACCCCAAAGACTCCAGCGCCAAAGTCCGTTCGCCAGAGGCAAGTACACCGTATCCGGGTAGTCGTCGTATGCGTCTTCCAGACTATGGCATGTTGAGAAGAGGGAATCCTCAAAAGTTGGAAAATCCAGCTCCGGCCACGCCCACAACGCCTTTTGAGGACCCGAGAACAGCAATTTCAGCCTCTCCCCAGTGCTGGAACGGACCATGGTCGACGCTCACACAAGATGGCGGCAGTACAAAACGAGAAGTGGCTTTCTGCCCGGCCCAAAACACCTTGACAATGCGCCCCAAAGCACCACGAGTAGCTCGTTCTCGCTCGCCACCTTGTCCCGACCGTACATTAGCATCGGATCCGGCCGGCGCAGTCGTGATCGATCCCAGGGCAATCAAGAGACCGGTATCTCCCAAGTCACGCAATGCCCAGAGGCTGGTATCTCTGGAGCTACCTACCGATCCTGACGATTGTGGCATCATTCCAATTTTGGCGAGTCCAAGTATCATGACGACAAGTCCGTGCACGGAACGCAGCCAGTCGGTGGGCAGAGGCCGCCGACGAAAGGCGAGAGAGCCGTCGGAAGAGGACAGTCGCAGCTCGTCGAGGGACTCGACGCGTCATGGGCTGCTTCATCGTAGGATAAGGTACAGAGATGGTGGTGTCGACGTGCCCTGCGCTCGCAATCAGCGGTCACAGTCACAGTCAAGCAGCCCGCGGCCAAGGAAGATCCTTCGAAGTGCAAGCTTGCCAGCACCTCAAAACGGCCGACAAAGGGACACGAAAGTAGCAAAAACTGTCAAATTTGCCAAGTCTGAACCGTGCTCCTGGACGGCCGCGAAAGGAGAGGGGCACTGAGTGAAGGAACGGGTGATGAAGTGGACAGGAACAGTCCCAATGCCTTCAGATTGTATAAAAAGATGAGAAATCCAGGATAGAGAAATAATGAACCGAGATAGTCTAAGAATGTAAGCAAATTGTACGCTCAAAAAAAAAAAAAAAAAAGAGATTTCAGCAGAGAGCAGTGGCTTGACCAGCCAAGACTGCCAACAAGTCGATTTTGAAAAAAAAAACGATGAGGAAGCAACAAGAAGCCCATCGTTTCGAGCTAACAGAGCAAGTGCGAGAAGCAAATATGAGTGATAAATTATTGTGTGCCAGCTGCGAGTTGCTCATTCCTGCCATTTGAGGGTACTGCTTGCCGACAATGTGTTGGTGAAGCTGGTTCGCACTTGAGATATAGACGGAGCGCCGCATCAATCTGCCAACAACGAGCAACAGCAGAGATGCATTGTGCATCTGCGTGCGCGAGAATATCCATGTGAGAAATTCTAGACCGAGAAAAGGGGACTCAGCGGTGATCAAGACTGGCCAGCAGCTATCCAGTCCCCCGATAGTCTAGCTGTAAGTCGCAGCAAGACAAAGCCACGCCAACTCTACCAGCCGAGAGTAGACATCAACGCTGTTATTGTGCTGTAGAAAATGGCACCATCATCCTGGAAGCATTTGGGCATAGGCAATGGAAACGATCAAGACGATTGTAGAGGTGCATCGCTTCTCCTGACAACATCAGCACCGAGTGGCACCGAATGGCTGCCTGCCACGTACGATACTCGGTTACACATTGCTGTTGTATTCAAGCGCAGGCATCGTAGACGCCTCGTACTCGCGCGCTCGCTCAGACTCGGTTGGGGAGTGTTCCTCTTGGTAAGAGATGCTCGTTAGAAGAAAAAAAATTGTTGCGGAGCTGTTCAGTATCGCCGGATCAAGACACCCTAGGGAGAGAACGAGACATGTGCGAGTCTCTGGTGCGAAAAAAAAGGGTATCCTGTCTCTGTATGATTGCAGACTCGGAATCATTCGGGGTACCAGAAAGTGAAGAGACGAGCGGAAGTATCGAACCCACAGCACGAGCTGTCCACTGCGCAACCTTGGCAACGACGGCGCTGCCGCATGGCTGTTCGGGTTATACCTCGTATCAATAGCTCTGCGCCGCAGCCTGCCAAGGGGTATGCTATTTCAAGATGCTCCAAGATCCAGTAGTAGGAAAATTGTTGAGCTAGCAAGCTGAGAAGATATTGCAGCCGAGAAAACTGTTGCAAAGACTGCCCAGCTTACATGATAGCACCATCTCTGGGTACTTCTTGTCAAGAACACTGATGCGTCTAAGCCTCCTTGAAGCTCAAAATAGCATCAAGATAAACAGGGTATAGAGTTCGCAGTTTAGCAACACACATATTTGGCGTATATATTGGACGGTGAAAGACGGGCTTGAGCCAGCGACTTGGGGCTTAGCAACGAACAGAACCGTTGCGCAGCTGTACAATTCGCCAAGCAGCATTAGAGGAAATCACAGCCATTGAATAATACTGGCGCGTCTCAAGTCCCAAGCTTAAAAAAGGCGAATAAGGGGCTTGGCTGTTGAGCCCGAGATCGAACAAGACTCTGTGTGGTTGTCAAGCCCTTCTCCCGAGGCGCTTGCTCTGTATCGTGGACTTCTGAGCGAGACACAAAGAGAATTTCAAGGTCTCAGATTTATGAGCATAATAGAGACAGTCTCAAACTTGAAACTCTTAATCAAGTATAGAATAAGACTGTCGCATTGAACTCCAGGTCTCTCCCGATCAAGGTGGCTGGCAAATCGATGCCGTGCGTGCTCGGCGCATACGGAGCACCCACAATCCTGAGCAACTGTGTCGAGGTGCGAAAGCCGCAGCATTCACTCAGCTTCTCCAGCTCACGACCAAGATCTCGGGGACATGACCCCCTGTGGCAGCTACATCTTCTTCGCCGGCCTAGGACAGCTTGGCCCTCCATTCCTCACCAAGCAATCAGCCAAACCGCGCCATACTTCTGACAGTCTGTTGATTCTGCTTGATCGGACTCCTGTGTTTCCTGATTTTCTGCCTTGTACACCGCATAGAATGTGCGTATACCTGGCTGTAATGCCTGGCTGTGATGCCTGGGGCTTTGGGAGATGACGGCGTATCAGCAAGCTACCGTGAACACCCGGTGTGGGGAATCGACAGCGTAACTTGATGTGTCGTTGATGCGTTGGCAGCAAAAGAGAAAGGGGAAAAAGAATTCTGTGCTTGTATGTATATTGGCGTAGAGGTGTTGTCCCTTGTCCGGGCAGTGGAAGACATCGGTGATGTTGATGTCAAAGGATTGAGATGGAGGCCCATCAAAGATGTGAAGAGGTATGCAGTCGAACCAAACTCGCGTTTCCAAGAATGACGATTGACATGTTCATCAAGAACTCTGGAATTGAGGAGAAAGTTTTCTTGGGCAGATGAGATCTCAATTGCAAGTCCTTCAGCATGGGCCACTGCCACGGGATGCTGTGAGCCATGAGTAACGATGAAGAATTCTTGTCATTCATATGTCACCAGCATGGCATACACCACTCAGAAGAGAGGATACGGGACAAGAAGACGAAAAAGGCATTGTGAAAATGAAAATTTGACCATCATCAAAAGCTTGGTCATAGGCCGCCGAGGGCAATCGAGTACTTAAATACTTTTGCAACGAGAGCAGGCAGAGGCTCTTCGAGCTCGAGAATCGAGAAAGATGAAATTCAACTCTGACGCGTTTCATGAATGTGACACAGCTTCAAATGAGGCATCGCGCTTGCGGCTCATGATGTAAAGTTTCAGGGCCGTTCCAGGTAGGGAGTACAAGAGTTGGTGGCTAGCATGGAAGCGGATAGCGGCTGTTTTCTTCTGTAAGAGAATAGTACAAAATCGAAGTAAGTCTTGTAACCAAAGCAAAGATGGGGAAAGAAGATGCGCTATGGTAAAAGTTTACACATGTTTTTGAAGTTATTTCTACCGAAAAAAAAGTGGCTTTCTTTGAACGAAAGGGCTGAGCTATGTCGTGCTTACATGGCGATTCTGCTGTTGAAACGCAACGCTGCTGGCCGCACAACTTGAATTACATGCTACAGTCATCTCTGACGGCGGATTTCTGACAGAGTTTGAAACATGTTTCGAAGTTTGGAGCATCTCCTTTGCTGTGTTACCATCTTGACGCTGTCACGCTGTCACCGCTTGGAGATGCGTAGCTGCGTGTATATGGGGAAATTAACTGAGCACAGGGCGTGAAACGGAAATCAGAATCTCTGACAGGTTGACAGAGTGCATATCGATATGCCGCAGTTTTGACAGCTGCTGTGAATGCTTACATGCCATTTCTTCATCACTGTCTTGCGCACTGCCTTGCAAGTACGGATACATAACTAGTTGCTGTCTGTCAGACAGCACAGCCACGAGAGCAATTCTTCCACCCCCCAAAAAACAAAGAAGCATGAGAAAAAAAAAAAAAAAAAGTCCTTCGTGTTTCGCCGATTCTACGCGCCTGTGAGACAATGAAAAAGCAATATTTCTGAGTGGCGTTTTATGGTGATGCAGATTTTGCATTGCCGAGGCCGTTCCGCACATCTTTTTGCAAACGCGGAAGCCGGGACTTTTTTACAAAGTGAAAAGGAATACGGAGTAATCCGTAGGGAAAAAAACCGGGACATGTCAATGATGCATTTCAGGATTCAACTGGCCCAATCGCCATGTAGAGTTGCGCAATGTGACAAGAAAACCAGAGACATGCATGCAGAATAACACCAGTGGCCAATGAAGTCGTCGAGGTAAGCGCCGAGTAAAATGCGAGGCTGGCCAACCAGAAGCGGTATACCGGGATATGATGGGGCAGATGTGATAGTGGCAGGTAGGTACCTCGATTTGTGCGGCTTGTGCTTCTTCATGGTTATAGGGCGGGGGCGTTATCCCTTTGACTGTCGAGGAGGAGCTCTAAGGTCACGGATAAGGGGGTTTAGCTAATAGCATTTAAGTGGATCTAGAGGTACTTAGTTTTCTTAGTTAATTAGGCTATAATAGAAGTACTAGTAGTTCTTAGAGGAATAAAGGGCTATATTATATATATTATAGCTAAGCTATATTTTAGTAGGTGCGGGCTTATTAGTAGGGCGCTCTTATAAGGGCTTTTTATAGCCTTAAGAGTAAATTTCTCTAACTTTAAAGCCTTAATAAGTAAAGCACTTTAATAATTTCTTTTAATAGATATAATTATATTATATTTTAGGTATAAAAGTATTATTAGATTAAAATAATTAGTAGCTAGCGCTATTATAGTTATAGGTCTTAAAGATCTTATTAATAAGGTACTATTATTATTATATTTATTATTAAATTAACCCCTAAGTAGGCTCTTAAAATCTTTATAATAAGAAGCTATTAATAAAGTAGATTTTAAGAAGGAATTTCTATATTACTAACTACTAATTTCCCTTATAAACCTAATAGTTAAAGCCTTTAAAGGCTCTAAGCTAATTACTAATATTTATAATACTTATTTTATTATTATATTAAGTAATAATAGAGGGTATATTAAGAAGTTTAATAGGCTTATTACTAAAAATAAGCCTAACTAATTATAATCTTCTTATTATTAATATTAGTTAATAATAAAGGTATTATTTAAGTTAATATATAGTATATATAGTTATAAGTATTAGGATAAGGGTATTATCTTTTTATATAATTTAGTTAACTTAAAAAAAAGAAAAATTAGTTAGTATATATTTTCCCTAATAACTATATTTCTTAATCTTCTAACTATACCTCTTTATATAATAGCTAATTAAAGTTTATTATATTACTATAGGTTAATACTTTTAATATTATCTTACTTAGTAATAATAAAGGCCTTAATAATATTATAATTAGTATAGTAAGTGCCTATAGCTCTAAGGCCTTATTAATAGAGAATTTAAAAGAAGGCTAAGGAGCTAAATAGGTTATTTATAAAGATATAGAATATTAATTTTAATAGCTTATTTATTAGAGTAATTATAATAGTTTATATTAGTATAAAGAAGATAATATCTTTATTATTATTATTATACTTTTACTTATAATTAACTTTAGTAATTAGGTTATTATTTATACTATATAAAAGGCCTAGAATATACTAAAGCTAGTATAGGAAATAACCTTAATAAGCTAAAGCTTATACTTTAAAGCTTATAAATATAGGTTTTATTAGTATTATAACTTTCTATTATAATCTTCTTATAAAGCTAATAATATACTTATTAATAGTAATATAAGTCTTAAGATTAAGTAAGGAATTTATTACTTATTAAATTACTTATAACTAGGTATTAACTTAATAAAAAGGTATTAGTAAAATTAATTAAAGATTATTCTTTTTATTATAAAAGTAAAGGTTATAATATAAGAGGGAAAAATAGTTATATATTATATATTAAATTATTAGATATTATAAGTCTATTCTTATTATAAAAGAAAACTTTTAATAACTTAATATTTTAGATTCTTTATAAATTTTTATATAAATTAAAATTCTAATAAAAAAATAGATTTTTACTATAGTAGTTAGTATTTATTTAAAATACTAAGAGTACTATTACTTTAGACTAGTTAGTAAAAAATCCTTATATTTATTTATATACCTAATTTATATTTTAATAAGGGAAATAGGTAAGAATTCTTAAAAAAGTAATAATAAAGTTTATAATAAAGACTTTACTTTTATCTAGTTATTTAGTATCTTTAGAAGTATAAATCCTAGCTTAATAGCTAGAGGAGACTTTATAAGATAATTACTAACTTATATAGCTATTAGTAATATACTATTTATTACTTAGTATAGTAGATATCTTATAGCCTCTTCTAGTAGAAAAAAAAGGTTAATTTTACTAGAGAGTATTATTATCTTATTATTAACTTAGTTTATAACTTTTTTTAAAAAAAAAACCTATAGGAATACCTTAGTATTATTTTTTCTATATAGACGCGTTATTAATAAAGTACCATGTTATACCTACGCTAAGTAGAGGTGTGTGTGGATCTCGTGACCTTAGAGCTCCTCCTCGACAGTTAAAGGGATATAGGTAGGGTAGGGCATTATAGGGCGTTATATACGCATTCCAGGGCTCTCTCACCTTTGTTTGGGGGGCTTGCAGGAGGCTTACAGGAGGCTTGCAGCGACTTGGAGCCTGTAGATACCTGCCTTTTAGGGTCTCCTTATCGAGGGCCGAAATTTATAAGGCTAAATTTAAATATTATAAGACGTTTTTTACTATATTAGGGATAGCCTCTATAGTAGATTCTATAGTAGATATATATAAATTTAGTATAATTTCTACTTAATAGAAAAAAGAGCTTATAATTAACATTTTTACTAATAATTTAATACCTACTAGTACTAGAATTTATAATCTCTAATAACTAGTAGCTATTATAAGGCTAAGGCTTATAAGGCTTATAAGGCTTATAAGGCCTATAAGCTTCCTAGTACTAGTACTAGTGCTAGCTATAAGAGGATATATAGAGGGGTAACTTAAGATAAAGAAGATACTAGTAGTAGCTAAATTATACTAAAATTAATAAGTATAATAGTTATCTATATTATCTAGGACCTTATAGCTTAGGAAGCTAGTTACTCTTTAAGGTATACCTTAAAGGCTACTATTTATAAGGTTATAAGCTCTTATATAGCTACTATATAGCGCCTCTTATAAGCTATAATACTAATAGTACTAGTATAGCTTCTAAAGCCTCTAGAGGGCGCTATAAAGCTAGCTTACTAGCTAATAGAGTTCTTAGGCGCTAGTAAAGCTAGGCGTATATTAGGCCTTTCCTAGTAGCTAAGTTCTTAGCTAGAGGTAGCTATTAATAGTACTAGTATATAGCTATTTTATAGCTACTAGTAAATAAAGATAAGATTTAGCTTATATTAGTATAAGAGAATTACCTCTTACTCTATATTATTTACTTAAAGCTACTAATATTAATAAAGGTTATTAAGTATTATAAGCTACCTATCCTTTAATAGATTAGCTAGCTAATAACTATATAAAAGCCCTTATTAGATAGTAAAGCTATTAGTATATTAGTAGTGTTAATAGCTTATTAATATTAAGGACTAGCCTTATAGTATCTATATATAAGTGTTATAATAGTTATTAATTCTCTTAAGGAGAAGGAAAGAAGGAGAATATAGTTCTCCCTATACTTAGCTACTACTTATAGGTCTCGATAGTCTATACTAGGGGCGCAGACCTACTAGCCTATAGCTTAGTAATACCAGGCATAGGCGTTTAGCCTAAGTCTATTATAATTAATAAGGGTCTTAATAACTCTTTAGCCTTATTAACTTAATTAATAATCTTATTTACTACCTTTTAGCTAATTTTACTTATAATTAATAATAACTAGGGGTAGTTATCTTAGTTAATATGCCTTTTTACTAGTTAATAATCTAATAATTAAGAGTATTATATTAGCTAGTTATATATTATTTAATAAATTTTATTATTTATTATAAAAAGGTCTATTATTTAATTTTTTATATAATTCTTAAGCTTTAAGTAATTACTTTTAGTTTATAATATTATTTAGATTTTATAATTATAATAATTATATATTATAAAGTTTATAAATTAATATTATATAAGTAAGTATATTTAATATAAGTATTTAAGAATATCTAAGTTAAAATTAATAAAAGTTATACTAATAGATAAAGAATTTTTTATTAACTTTATTAATATACTTATTTAGTAATAAACTTATCCTAGTTATTTAGGAATTTATCTTTTATAATAGGGTTATTAATAAGGCTTTACTATTTACTAAATATTAATTAAGTACTATTTTTACTCTTTATAGCTTAAGAAGCTAATAATAAAATAAGCCCTCTAGGTAGTATATTAGTAGGCGTTAAAAGATATAATTAGTAGGCTCTTAGCTATAAATTAGATCTAGTAACTACTCTCTAGCTATTATATAAAGGGTAATAAGGTTAGTAAAGTACCTTATTATTAGTAATAGGAGATATAGCTTTACTAAGGCTATTAAATAGTTAGTTATTATCTAGTAAGTAGCTAAGATTATAATTACTATTATACTACTTCTTCTTAAAGTTAAAGAGGATATTCTTACTAATATACTATATATAAATTTATTACTAAGTTATAGGAAATATAGCCTAAAGAGCTCTTTTAAAAGTATAATTAAAGTCTATAATAATTACCTTTAAATAAGTAATACTAATAAGATAAGTAATAGCTTAAAGTTACTCTAATTACTATTAGAAGCTATTTATATTTTCTTTTAATACTATACTAAATATTACTAAGAAGCTAGTATATAAAGATATAATATTATTAATTTAAAGAAGTAATATATTAAAATAGTTAACCTTATAGGTATTATTTATAATTAAAAGCTTAGGATTTTTTTATTAATATTCTATATAGTCTTAATATACTTAAAATATATAAGAAATCCGCCCCCTAAGGCTATAATAAATATTATAAAAGAAAATCTTATTATTATTCTTAAAGACCCTAAGGAAAGCCTATATAAAAGAACTAGTACTATATTACTCTTAATAGAGGCTACTTTAAATAGCTTATATATTTTACCTAATAATTAAGAGCTTAGAATTCTTTTTAATTAATTAGCTAATAATAACCTTTAATATAATTTAATTATTAGTACTTTTAGTAATAATAAGTTTATAAAATTATTATTAGTTAAATTATTTTTAAGTTTAATATTAAATTCTAGTAAAACTTATAACTATATTTTAAGGCTTATAATTATATATATTAAAGAAAATTTAAATAGAAAATATTCTTAAGAAATTAAAGAGTTTAATAATACTATAAAAGCTATAATTATATTTCTTTAAACTAAATTTATAGTACTTTATATTAAAGTTCTAATTTTATTATATACTACTTTAGTTATATTAAAAGTAGATTTACTATTATTAGTTATTATATATATATTTATTACTTAAAATTAAAATAATAAAGCTAAGAGGGTTTTACTATAATTAGAATATATTAAGAGTAGCTTTAATACTACTAAACTCTTATTCTTTAAGGGTATTAAGTAAATTTATAATAATAAGTATATTATATTTAGAGGAAAAAGGGGATATATTATAATAATTAGTACTTTCTTATATATAGTATTTTAGTATACTAGACGCGTTCTACCCTCTAATTAGCTAGAAAAAACGCTAGCGCGGCGTTAGTTAGCCACTAGCGTGCCTAATTAGGTATAGCGCTATGCTAAGCCTAATCTAGTAAAGGTTAACTTGTAATATTCAAATTTGGCCTTGTAAATTTCGGCCCTCCTCCTTATCTGCCTCCTCATTGTCCAACCAGCGTATTTCCCAAGCCACCCTCTTTTCTCGCCTCCATCACCATCATCATCCAACCATCTCATCGCTCACACCCAGTCATCCTCATGCCGTCCGTTGGCAAGGGTCGGCCCTCCAGCCTTCCGCCGCTTATGTTGTACGCGTGCCCTGTCTTCTCCCGCCCGTCAATTGTCCATTGGGGGCCATGATAAATCGATACTACGACCTTTGTGGGCACCCTCGTCCTCTTCTTTTGCCTCCCCATCATCCTGACTGCGGGCTCATGCACTCCTGTATTCCGTACACACACTCACATATATACGCAAATCCACATTGTATAACGACCCAGCATTGACAGGTTGCGAATCGCAGCCGCATAATTCATCCAACCAACAACGCGTCCCATACCTGACGCTGCCTTGCCGCTTTTCATCGCATTCTGCGGGGTCCCGTTTGCGGGAGCCGACGGCACCTTCCCGCACTGCATCGCTATAGTTTCGCCCGCCCATCTCGCTTCCATCGCTTGCCTCAGCCATCTATCGCGGCGACTCGAGAGCTGTGCTATATAAAGCTTTTTGACTGCGTGCTTTCTGGGGAGACGCAATTCGTCCAACGAGAGCCTTGACTGACGTCCGCCATGTATACTCTTCGCACCAGTCTTTCTCTTCTCACTCTCACCACCGCGCTACCCCTGGCGCAAGCTGTCCTGGTCAATCAAAACTCGCCTTGTTTAACAAAGTGCGGCAATGTGCTCGATTCTACCTCTCAGTCTGATATAGCATGCGGCGATAAAAGTTTCGGCGCTGGCGACAGCCAAATCTTCAAGGGGTGTGTTCAGTGCGAGGTCAACAGCCACTACGTCGGCCCCAACAACGAGACTGATGTGACTGCAGCATTATGTACGTTGAAGCATGACATTACACGCCACACAACAAGCTAACTTCAATTGTCGCAGACAACATGCGATATGCTCTCTCATCATGCCTCTTTGGTGTCCCTGGCAAAGATCATATGCTCCATAGCAACCCTTGCGTTACCAGGTAATGATTTTCTTTACAACTCTGCAACCTCTATTGACCAATCTATAGCAAGGCCTGCGCAAACTTCATGAATGCGACCGTCTTTAATGATGTGTCTGCCAAGGATCGTGGCTACGAATACTGCAATCTGTGGCCTTCTGACAATGACATTGATTTCCGCGGCTGCAGAGACTGCCTGGCGGCTGAACATCGCATCTTGTCTAATTGTATGTTGCCGCATCTCCCGCCCAGCCATCTGTCATCGCTGACCTTTACCCAGTTGTGATAATGCTTCATGCCGGCTGCCTCCAGAAGCCCGAGCAAGGAGTTTCCGTAGGTGTCGACGGTGATCCTTTTTCGAAAACTACACTCACCATTACTTCACCAACACCGATATCCACAGTTGATCCCGCCTGGTTCGATAACGGCCCCCTTAACCTCAACGCAAAGGTAGGCATTGCCGTCGGCGCTTTTGTACTACTTTTGATTCTTTCGGGCATTTTCATCGTCTGGAATGGAAAGAGAAGACGCAGAGCATACCTACGCAAATTGGAAGCAATCTATACGGCAAATAAGGGTTGGCCGGCGCCCCAGAGTCCCGGGGGCGGCATGTTTGAGACGCCGACTAGCCAGCGTGCCCCGAATAGTGGCTGGGGCGACTCACCCATGACTGAGCCGGCCGAAAAGCCGCTTCCACGCTACGTCTCACCATATTCGTCACAGTACAACAGTCCGACAAGCGCTACCAGCGGGACCTCTATGCCCTGGCCCAACGCTGCGCTGGCGCGAGACCATAACATTGGGGTGGCACAAGGAGGCGATAGCAACGGCGACTCTTGGGAGGAAAGCAAAGCAAAGGGCGTCGCGGAATCGTACGAATTAAACGACGTCGCAAATAGTGCCGGTGGCCCATCCGAGACTCGACATTTCGCAGGTGATGCTCCCATGCTAAGCCATCCTGGACATGGTCGAAATTCTGCCAACCCTTCAAGACGCTCCTTGAACGAGCAGGATTTCAGAAACGGGAATGCTATTTAACTTGTCTTAAGGGTACCAATAGCGAAGCGGTGGGTGCGTGGCACGTGTAGCGCAAACGTTTGGAAATTTTACGATACCTTTTTGTTCTTTTTTTTTTTTTTTTTTTTTTTTCACGGTTAGAAAGCTCACACGCTGTCGCCAATGGAGTCTAGAGATCTTTGCATGTAGCCTCTCGCTCATGAAATAAATGAGAACGGTCTTGATGGCCGACGTATTATATCAGCATCTTCCTAAGAACAAATTTGCCCGTGGTAGAAGCTCCTGGCCTCAAAGTGTGGCTAGTGACCGTGGCTGACGTCCGCGCCTTTCCCTAAGTAAGCTAGCGTCCCAGAATTAGCCACACATGCGCCGGTCAATGTCCCCACAAAGGTTAAGAAAAAAAATTTAGAAGCTGGCTATCCATCTCGAAAAACCACCAAAACGCAGAGGCAGGCCAAAAAACATCACCGTCGCCCTCGTGTTTCACGTTTTGCCCTATAACGACACTCGATTGATATATTTCCTGCCGAGAAACCCAATCAAGATGGGCAAGGAAGTTGTGGCCACCAAAAAGGCCGAGGAGGACTACTCCATCAAGCCCCAGGCGAGCACACCCGCGCTTGACACCAGCAACTGGCCTCTGCTGCTCAAGAACTACGACAAGCGTGAGTCAAAGACGCCCAGGAAAAATGCGATTTTTAACCAAGATGTAATGTACTGACGCAATGGCAGTTCTTGTTCGCACCGGCCACTTCACCCCGATCCCCAATGGCTGCTCGCCTTTGAAGCGTGACCTCAAGTCCTACATTAGCTCTGGTGTCATCAACCTGGACAAACCCTCCAACCCTTCCTCCCACGAAGTCGTCGCTTGGGTCAAGCGTATTCTGCGGTCAGTACCGACGCCTGATGATGATGGGGAAAATAATTGCTGATTACCTTGCTGCTATAGATGCGAAAAGACTGGTCACAGCGGTACCCTCGACCCCAAGGTCACGGGCTGCCTGATTGTCTGCGTGGACCGCGCCACCCGTCTCGTCAAGTCCCAGCAGGGCGCCGGTAAGGAGTACGTTGCCGTTGTACGCCTCCACGACAAGCTGCCGGGCGGCCAGGCCCAATTCGCCCGCGCCCTCGAGACGCTCACTGGCGCGCTCTTCCAGCGCCCGCCCCTTATTTCGGCCGTCAAGCGCCAGCTGCGTATCCGAACCATTCACGAGAGCAAGCTCATCGAGTTCGACAACGACCGTCACCTCGGCGTCTTTTGGGTCAGCTGCGAGGCCGGCACCTACATCCGTACCCTCTGCGTGCACCTGGGTCTTCTCCTCGGTGTCGGTGGCCACATGCAGGAGCTGCGCCGTGTCCGCTCCGGAGCAATGGACGAGAGCAAGCAGCTCGTCACCCTCCACGACGTGCTTGACGCGCAGTGGACCCACGACAACACGCGTGACGAGTCGTACCTCCGCAAGGTCATTTCTCCCCTTGAGACCCTCTTGACCTCGTACAAGCGCCTGGTTGTCAAGGACAGCGCCGTCAATGCCGTGTGCTACGGTGCCAAGCTGATGCTTCCCGGTCTTCTCCGCTACGAATCGGGCATCGAGCACCACGAGGAGATTGTGCTGATGACGACCAAGGGTGAGGCCATTGCCCTCGCGTACGCGCAAATGTCGACTGTTGAGATGTCGACGTGTGACCACGGTGTGGTGGCCAAGGTTAAGCGCTGCATCATGGAGCGCGACCTGTACCCCCGCCGCTGGGGTCTCGGCCCCGTTGCCCAGGAGAAGAAGAAGCTCAAGGCCGACGGCAAGCTGGACAAGTTTGGCCGCGCCAACGACGCGACCCCCGCCAAGTGGACGTCCGAGTACAAGGACTTCAGCGCTCCCGACGCTGCGGCGGCTGCGGCTGCGGCGGCGACGCCCGCTGCTGCCGTCGTTGCCACGCCTCAAAAGGCTGACAAGATGGACATTGCAGAGACGCCAGCCGCCGAAGATGCGGGCGAAAAGAAGAAGCGCAAGAAGCACGAGGGCGAGACGGCTGAGGAGAAGGCGGATCGCAAGCGCAGAAAGGCGGAGAAGAAGGCGGCCAAGGCTGCCAAGAAGGCCAAGGATGACTCTGACGATGACAGCGATTAAGTGCCACGCACTTTGTCAAAGCCTGATGAGTGATGGAGGAGAGCTGCGCTGCTGTTTGTTATATGTTCATTTGGAGAAGTTTTTTTTTTTTTTGGGAGATGTTGCTTTTGCGCATTGCAATGTATGGAGGTGATCATTTTATTCCTACGGAGAGGACTGTGCTGTAAAAAGATGTGTCTCTCGGATTGCGGCAAGAAAACAATGGCGTTTTTGGTAATTGATTTAGGCAGGAATTTCATAAACCTCTCAAGGTTCACTTGTGCTTGTGTTGCTACGACCGTGATGTGATGGAGCTTACGGGCTAGGAAACCGGCTTGGCGGGCGACTTATCAGACGAAAAATCAGTCCGTGGGGGCGATGGAGAGAGATGCTCGATCTGATGGAACACGGCAAGGGCCGCAACAGTAGGCCGCAGAATGGATTCGCTCTCTCTCTTCACTTGGCGATGGACTAATTCTTGCCGGTCATCACAAGCTCGGCTCTGATTCCCGGATCAAGTGTGGAGGTTGGGTTGGCCTGATGTGCGCAAAGGTCTGCAGCAGCCTCGGCGGTTAGCCGACCTCTCTCGTCCAAGTGGGCAACCCACCTGTGTTGGAGGGGGGGGGGGGCCGGAGTAGAATGCTTGCAGGAAGAAAAAGTTCGGCTCCGGTCAACAAAGTGACGTCTCATATGATGATGGGAGAAGAAGGGGAAAAAAAGAAAAGAAAAAGAAAAAGAAATGTCTACATGGGGTGACTGCAGTCTGAATTCTGTCTGTCTGGTTGGTTGCGCAATTGTTTAAGCGCCCGCACTTGTGCAAGGCTCATATAAAAGTTCCCCCCTCTTCTGCGTCCTGCACCACCACCACCACCACAACCCATCACACCAAGACAGGCTGGCATAACAAGGCTTGCCAGCCAGCTTTGCCAGCCAGCCAGGAAGCTTGTACGTTGACATGGCTTGCAGGGAGTTGGGATCGTCTCCATATTATATCCTTGTGAAGAAAAATGCTCATCGGAAAAGGGTGGTGTGTGTGACCGCTCCCCCTCC
>JAAHCF010000655.1:0-21190 GCA_038367545.1 Beauveria asiatica | reverse complement strand
AGAAAAAGAAAATAAATATAATAAATTAATAAATTATAAATTAAATTATAAAATATAAAAAATATATATATATAAAAATAAATTTTTTATTTAATTAATAAAAATAAAAAAGGTCTTAAGAATATTAAAGTAATAATAAGCTTAAAGGTAATAATCTTTAGGGCTAAGATTAAAAGTTTTAAGTAATAAAGATAAAATATAAAGAGTTTTAAAAGAATATAAAAAAAAATTAAAAAAAATATAGTTTATATAAATAATATAATTACTAACTAATTTAATAAATTAAATATATAATATTATTAGTTTATATTAACTAATAGTTTTATTATAATAAATATATATAAAATTATAATATATTTTTTATAATTTAAATAGTTAATATATTCTATTTTTTATATTTTCTTCTTTTTAATAATTTCCTTTTTTTTTCTTTTTTTTTTCTCTTAATTAACTTACTTTAATAAGTCTTCTTATATTTTTAATTACCTTAATATCTTCTTACTTAATTATTCCTTAAGTCTTATAATTAAATTTAAAACTTTTAAAATACTTAATTAAAAACTTTTTAATATTTATATTTTTTTTAATATTATACTTATATAAAAAACTTTTATTAATATTATTACTTATAATAAATAATAAATAATAAGTATTATTTTAATAAGCTTTAAGTTTTTTATATAAGTATTATAATTATTACTAAAGAAGAAAATAGCTAAAATATATAAAGTATCTATTACTACCTATAAGGCTATTAGACTAGTTTTATAATACTATTTAAAATATAGTTCCTTTAAGGGTATTATATATATATAAAGTATTTATTAACTCTTAATTAAGAGGTTTATAAAATTAGAAAAATATAATATTAAATAAAGACTTAAATAATTAGTAATATTATTACTTATTAAATTATTAAAGGTTTTATATTAAATAAAGATATTATTAAAGACTAAAAAAAACTATATAAAGTTCTTAATTATAAAATAAATAATAAAAATTAAATATAAAAAAAATAAAAAAGTTATTCTTAAAAACTATAAAAGAATATTATTTTTTTATACTAATCCTTATAGATAAACCCTAGAGGTAGTTAAATTTAACTAATATAGTATTTTTATAACTTTTAATCTTTTATATAATTAATAATCTAAATTATATATAATTTTATTTTTTATATTATTAGAAATAAAGACTATAATATATATAAAACTTTACTTTATTTTAAACTTATATTTTATTTAGTTATATTAAAAGACTAAGTATTTATAATATAATTTTAAAAGTAATTTTATTTAGTTAATTAAGTATTTTAGAAGATAATTATTAAATATACTCTTCTTTTTAAAGTATAAAGTATATATTTCTTTATTAAGATTAAGACTCTTTTAGGCTTTATCTTTAAAATAGTATTTAATTATATTAATAAATAAAAGGTACTTTTAATTTAAATATTATAATTATTATTAAAGGAGAAAGTAGCTAAAATATATAAAGTATCTACTACTACCTATAAGACTATTAGGTAGGTTTATAATACTAATAAAAGTATAGTCCCTTTAAGGGTATAGTATATATATAAAGTATTTATTAACTCCTAATTAGGAGGTCTATAAAGTTAAAAAAGTATAATATTAAATAAGGGCTTAAATAATTAGTAATATTACTACTTATTAAGTTATTAAAGGTTTTATATTAGGTAAAGATATTATTAGAGACTAAGGAAAACTATATAAGGCTCTTAATTATAAGGTAAATAATAGAAATTAGATATAAAAAAGGTAAAAAAGTTATTATTAAAAACTATAAAAGGATATTATCCTTTTATACTATTCCTCGTAGGCAAACCCTAGAGGTAGTCGATTCTGACTGATATAATATATAACTATTAAAACCCTTAATTTTACTTTTATTATTTAACTATTTTTATATTAAATATTACCTTAAGGTATTCTTATATTCTATATCCTTTTTAAGATTATATTTATATTTTAAGTATTCTTAGTAGATTATATAGAAACTATATTTAGTAAATTATTAATTAGTAATATAATTAATAACTATATCTTAAATATTAAAAGCTTTTAAAAGGTTTAGAAAATAATAAATATAACTTATATAAAGATTAGGTTATTAGTATTTAGCTAATTCCTTTTTATTTTACTTAACTAAACTAATAATTTATTCTTTAATATTATTATTAGTTATTTTTAAAGACTATAAATAAGCTAAGAGTTATTAAATAATAATAAAAGTTTTTTTTTAATAAGTTAAATATAACTTTTTATAAATAAAAAAAAAAAAAAATAAAATATAAAAAACTAATTATTTTATTTATAATTAAGGTTTTTTATTATATATTTCTTTTTAATAATAATAATTAATATTTTTAGTTTTATTTTATTATTTTATTATTATTTTTCTTATAAGCTTTTTTATAAAAGTTAAAAACTTATAATTTAAATTATAATTTTATATTTATTAATATCTTTATTTTATATTATAAATATATTTATAATAAATCCTCACTTTTTAAAATTAGTTTTTTATAGCCTTTCTTATAGTCTTTTATATTATAAATTATAATATTATAATTTATTATTTTATAATTTATTTAGATTAAGAGCTTTTTTATTATTTTTTAAAATATACTTATTATTTTCTTTATTACTTTTAAAGTTATCTTCTAAAAGATTAGTTTAGTTATTATCCTTTTTATAAAACTATTACTTTATTTTATCTTTTTAAAATACCTTTAACTAGTTAATAATATATATTTTAAATAAGTTAATTTTATTTAAGGTTAAAAAATAGTATATTTTTATTTTATTATAATATTTTATTACTTTATAAAGACTTTACTAATATAATTTTATTTTTATATTTTAAAATAAGTTATTATTTTAAATTATATTATATACTAAGACTAGTATATTTATTAATATTAGGTTTTTTTATAATTAGAATTTATTTTATTAGTTTATCTAAACTACTAATTATTTTTAGAATTTAAAGACTTTTTAGTATATAGTCTTAATATCTTTATAATACTTTAAGAGGACCTTTATCTTAACTTTAAATAAAAAGAATTAGTCTTAAATATTATCTTAATTTATTAACTTTTAAATTAAAACTACTAACTTTATTACTAAGATTAGGTATTAACTAAATAATAAGTAATAAAAAGATCTTTTATATAATATTTATATTAATATTTAGTTTATAAATAAAACTATATTTAGTAAGTATTATTAGGCTATTATATTAGGCCTAATTATTTTTATTATAATAAATATTATATTATAATACCTTATTTTTATTATTTTATTTACTTTTAAATTATATTTTAAAATTATTATATACTTATAACCTTAATTATATAAAATAGTTAAAAACTTATCTTTAAACTCTAATTTATTATTAATAATTATTTTTATAAATATATTATATTTACTTAGTAATTTCTTAATAAATCTAAATATAATAACTAAATTATAATTCTTAACTAGTATTACTTTTACTTAGTTAATAAGATTATACTTAACTTTTATAAAGAATTTATATTTTTAATTATTAGATATATATTATAAATTAAAGTATATTTTCTTTATAAGTCTTATAAGCTTTATATACTATATAGTTTTCTTTTTATATATAATAACTTATTTTTTTATATAATTTATAAGTTTAAATAATAACTTATATATTTTTATTTATTTTTAATTAAAAGTATTAGGCTTTAATTTATTTACTTATAATTAAAAATCTTTTATATTTAAAAGAGTTATAAGCTTCTTTAATTATTATTTTTTTAGCTTTTAAATTATTAACTAGTAAAAGTAGTTTAAGCCTTTTTAGAACTTTCTAATATAAGTTTTTTTTATAAAAAAGATATTAATTTATATTATTTTTAAACTTATACCTTTAATTAAGAGTTATTCTTTTTAAATACTAAGTTATTATTAAAAATACTATTATTAATTAATCTTTATTATTATATTTTAATTTAAAAAATAAAGTATTATTATATATAGAATTTAGTATTAAGTTAATAAACTCCTTTAAATCTTCTTTATACTTTATTTTTAAAAGGTTAAATAGTCTTATTAGTTTTTAAAATAAGATATTTATTATTAAATTCTTTTTATTAAGTATATATAAAATTATAAAGTTAAATAGTTAAATATAACTTAACTATTTTATAATTAATATTTTTATAATATTATTTACTTTATTATTAATTTATTATTTTAAGATTAATATATTTATTTTTAAAATAAAACTAATATTATAAATATAATTATATAGTTATTAAAATATATATAATAATTATTTAGTTTTATATTTTATTTAATTATATTTTATTTTTATAATAATTTAAATATATTTTTTAAATTATATAAATATTTTTCTTTAATTATTTATATTAATATTATCCTTTATTTAAATAAAGAAATATTTACTTAGAAGATAATTACTTTTATATTTTATTTATAGTTTAAAGTAATTAAGATTAAGGTTATAGTAAGCCTTTTTTTTATTTTTTTTATTATCTTTATATAATAGACTTAGGCTAAACGCCTATGCCTAGTATTACTAAGCTATAGGCTAGCAGGTCCGCGCTAGGGGCGCAGACTATTAAGACCTATAAGTAGTAGCTAAGTATAGGGAGAACTATATTCTCCTCCTTTCCTTCTCCTTAAGAGAATTAATAACTATTATAATACTTATATATAGATATTATAAGGCTAGTCCTTAATAATTAATTCTCTTTACTAATAATACTAAGGCCCTATACTATAAAGGACCTTTATAGAATTCTTTATAGTAAAGACTTAGTAAAGACTTATAAAAGACTATAAAAGTAATATATAGTCCTAGTAAACTAAAACGCTAGATAAGTAGAAAATATATAGTTACTTATAGAGTAACTAGCCTACTTATAAGGCGATTAGGCGGTAACTATTAGTAAAATAATAATATTATTACTAACTATACTAGCTACCCTTATTATAAAGATAAGATAAAAACTACTTTTATAAAAAGAGAAATATAATAGTAATTAAAAGACCTTTATAAGATAAAAATAAGTAATTACTTATAAGCTAAAGATTAATATAAAGTTTATTAGTCTATCTAAGGTATAGTTTATATATATTTAGGTAAACCTTAGTATATAGGCCTAGCTAAAAGTAATAGCTTACTTTAAAGCTAAAGGTTACTAGGGCGAATTAGACCTTATAGCCTTCCTAATATACCTAAAGATAGTATTTAGTAACCCCTATTAGTATAAGATTATAATAATAAAGCTTAACTACCTTAAGTAAGGGGAGAAGGAGCTCTTCTTATACTTCTTTATATACTTTAAATAAGAACTTACCTTAGCTAGTAGCCTACTTTAGAATAATAAGGTTAAGCTTACTAAGCTTTAACTAGTCCTTTTTAATATAATAAGAGGGCTAATAATAAGCTAATAGATCTTTAGAATAAACTATAACTCTACTATATAAAAACTATAAGAGCTATTAGTAGACCTTAAATCTTACTAGATTAAAGAGTAATACTAACCCTTTACTTAATAGGGTAATATAATTTAATAAACTAACTAAGAAGGGGATATACTAATAAGTAGTATTAATACCCTCTAAATCCTAATAATAGCTAGTATAAGACTTATATCCTCTTAAGGGCCTAGGAAATATATAAATTAGGTCTTAGATAAGGCTTTTTAAAGGTATAAGGAAACTAGCGTCTACCTCTATTATAGCTAGGATAGCTATAAGATTAAGAAGTACTATCTACTCCCTACCTATTACCTAAATATAAGGGTTAATTAGGTTATTATATAAGTAAATAATAAGGTTAAGGAAAGTAATTTAGAAAAAGAGAAAGCCTAAAGAAAAGACTCTTCCTAAGTCTATAGTTAGTAAATATATATATATAAGTTATAATAAAGACTACCCCCCTAATAATAATAATATAAGATAATATAGCTAGTAAAATAAATATAAAACTATTCTTTATATTAGCTATCCTAAAAACCTATACCCCTATAGATACCCTAGTAGATATAGGTTATAAATACTATAAAACTATAAATAAGAATATAGTTATAATATTATACCTTTAATAAGTACTATTACTAATAAAATAAGTAATTAAGGTTATAGCTAGGGACTCCCTAAGATTCTAGGTAATATATATAGTTAGGGTATAGGTAAATATTAATAGTTAGGTGTTCTTAGTCCTCCTCTATATAATCCCCGCGCTCTCCTACCCTATAATACTAGGGCTACCTTAGCTTACCTATTATAGCCTACTTCTAGACGCGGAGTAATACTATATATACCCTAGGTCTTCCCTAGGGTAGATAATATATACTATTAATAAATAATAAATAGCCCTTAATTTAGTTCTATTAGGTAGTAAATATTTTTATAAATAGCTAAAATAAGATTTTAATATTAACTAAAAAGAGATATCTATTCTTATTATAAGTATCTATAAGCTTAATACTATTCTTAAATACTACTTAATAATATCTAAACTACTACTAGTAATATACTAATAGTATAAGAGATTATTTAAGGAAGAAGATATAATAATATTACCTTTATATTATAAGGGGTTTAATTATAATATAAAGATAAAGATATAGTTAAATAGTTCTAAGGAATAACTATTATATAAATAACTATATTAAATACCTTATAACTAGCTATTTAAGCTATAATAGTAGTTTACTATCTTATTAAATAAAGGTTAGACTAAAGTAAGCTCCTCCTCTACTATTATACTAGTCCTATTTATTAGGAAATTAAATAATAGCTAGCACTTCTATATAGACTATTAAGGATTAAATATAATATTAGAAGATAACTACTACCTACTACTATTAATTAAGGAGATACTCTATACTCTTTTTATAATAAAGTAGTTTATAAAGCTAGATATTTACTTAGCTTTCTATAAATTATAAATAAAGCTTAGTACTAAGAAATATATAGCTTTTAGGATATATTTTAGGCTCTTTAAGTAGCTAATATACTCTTTTAGTCTATCTAGCGCCCTAGTTATATTTTAATACTATATAAACTATACCCTTAAGGATATACTAAATAACTATACTACTACCTATCTAGATAATATCCTTATTTATAGCTCTAGTAATAAGGTAGACTATAAGAAGAAGGTTCTAACTATCCTTTAGAAGCTCTAAGATACTAGACTCTATCTTAACCTTAAAAAGTATAAGTTCTTAGTTAAAATAATAAAGTACCTAGGTTTTATTATTATAGCTAGTATATTACTAATACTAGACCTAGAGAAGGTCTAAGCTATTTATAAATAAAAAGCCCCTAAGATAGTAAAGAGAGTATATAGCTTCCTTAGTTTTATAAACTTCTATTATAAGTTCCTCCTTAACTTTACTTTAGTAATAAAGCTACTTACCCGCCTAACTAAGAAGTATATACCTTTTATCTAGGGTATAGAGGAAGAGTTAATATTTAAGTAACTTAAGCTACTATTCTTATCTAAACCCTACCTAACCCTTTAAGATCTAATAAGGGATATCTTAATAAAGATAGACTACTTTAGTATTAGCCTAGGAGGCTATCTCTCTTAGCTAGATAATAATAGTATACTATAGCCTATTACCTACTACTCCTATAAACTTATAATAGTAGAGTATAACTATATAATCTATAATAAAGAGCTATTAGTAGTTATAGACTACTTATATATATAAGAGGTAGAATTATAAGGATAAGAGCTACCTTTTATAATATTAACTAATTATAAGAATCTTAAATACTTTATAAAGCTATACTTACTTTTAGAATACTAGGCCTATTAGGTAGAATTCCTATTTATATTTTATTACTAGCTCTATTACTATCCTAGTCTACTAGTAATATAGCTAAATACTTTTAGTTATTAGGAGGTATATAAGGATAGGTTAGATAAACTACTAATAGAAATATTATATTTAATTAATATTATAGTACTAGAGGATTACCTAGATTATATTACTTTATTATTACTATTTATAGATAAAGACCTTAATGCCCTCTAGTAGATAGCTATAGAGGTAAATTTAAGTTACCTTTATAAGATTATTATAGTTTATAATAGTATATAGAAGTTCCTACTAGAGGTAAACTCTAAAAAATAAGTAATAGACTATATAGTTTTAGTATACTATTATCTTTAATATTAAGGACACTTATAGGTGCTAAGGTAGGAGCCCCTTATTATAGTACTAATTAAGTAAATCTATATAGATTCTACTATAGCCTACCCTAATAAGAACTTAATATTTATATTACTTATAAGGTCCTACTACTAGTATAAAATATTAATAAATATAGTATAATATATATAAAACTATTTATACTATAAGGCCTATAAGTTAAGGAAGTTATATTAAGGCCTACTCTAACTAATTCTAATAGTAGATTAATACTAGTAATAGATCTTAGTAGACTTTATAATAGAGCTACTAGCCTATACTAGTAAAGAGCTATAATATCTAATAGTTATTACTAATTACTTATTAAAATTTATCTAACTAGAGGCTATAACCTCTATAGTAGTAGATAAATGCACTATATAATTCCTCTCTTACTAATAGTATTTTTATAAGTTCCTATTATAAATAATTAGTAATTATAATTCTAACTAAGTAAGTAAGTTCTAGTATATAATTTATTAACTAATAGGCACTAAATATCTCCTCTCTACTATATACTATCCCTAAATAGATAGTAGTATAAAGAGGGTAAACTAGGAGGTATAGGTTATCTTATATATTTTAGTATTATACTTATAATTTAACTAGGTATAATAACTCCTAATAGTATAATAGGTATTAAATAATAAAGACTCCTTAGTAATAGGTATAAGCCTAAACTTCCTCCTATATAGCTATAATAAAGATCTTATATAGCTATACCCTATTCTTATAATACTACCTAAGTTATTATTAGGCTATACTAGAGTGTTTATAGAATAGATTTACTAAGGCATTAAACTTACTTAGGCTATAATAGCCTTTACCTAATAATAATAAAAAGAGTTAGCTAATAAGGCTTAATAACTAGTAAAGGTATTTTAAAAAGGTAACTAAGTCTAGCTTTTATTATAAAATATTATAATATTATATCTTAGTAAGAAACTTAATTAGGTTTACTCTAAGTATATAGTAATAGATATACTAATACTACTAACTATAATACTTAATATACTAAGGAATTTATATAAGACCTTTTATATAGACCTTATTAAAAGGGCTACTAATAACCCTCTTCCTTCCTAGGCCTATAATAATTAGGTACTAGAGTTAATACTAGTAGATAATAATATTAGTTCTATACTAGTATTAGAATATTATATTAAAAAAATACTATATATATAAAACTAGTATAGTTATAATAAGGTATAAGAGATATTAGTAAAATAGCTTAGTTATTAGATACTTATATAAAAACCCCTCTTTATACTAGAGGATTATAAGGTACTCTATAATTTTAAGGTAAGATAGGGTAATCCCTATATAAATAATAGTCTATATATAGTATAATACTAAACTATTTCTAAATAATACTTTTATAATAAAGATATAGTAATAGTTTAAGGATAAATTATATTTAGAAGTATTTATTTTATATTTATAATACTATACTATAAGGGGCCTTAACCCTAGACTTATAGCCTTACTAGGTCTATACCTAGTCCCTTAGTATATATAGCCTATACTTATATAGCTAAAATAAAACTAAAGTATAAAAATAAAAATAAAAATAAAAAAAACTTTCTTAATATTAGAGGATATATACTAATACTATAAGAAAAATATATAGAAAAAATATAAAATATAAGTAACCTATTAATAATTATAGCTAGAGCTCTAATTATTATAAGGTAAAGGAGAATTATAGTAGTTTTAACTTAAATTCTAACTAGAGGGGGGGAGCTCCTCTACTAAAGGGGAGTAAGAGTAGTAATATAAGGAGTAATAGTAAGAGGGGGAGTAAGGAGAGTATAAGCAATAATAGTTATTATAGTAGTAATAAGAAGAGTCCTAATTATAGAAATTATAATAAGAGGATAAGTACTACTAATTATTATTATAGTACTTAATAGTATAGTAATAGGGGGTTTATAGTAGTATAAAGGTAGTTAATATACTCTCTTAGAATATATATTATTTAGCCTATATCTAGTAAGTAGGTATTATATAAAAAATAGTTAGGGAATTTATAGTAAGAGTTTAGAAGTTAGCCTATATACTAGTAGTTAGTATACTAATAAGGAGGCTTATATTATTCTAAGTACTATAGTTATAGGAGGGAGGAGAAGTAAATATAACCTAAGAACTAGGTAGTATAGGACCTAGTATAGACTAGGGGGCGAAGGCGTTAAGCGTAGTGCCTAGGTTAGCCTTAATAGTATTAAGAGTATTATTAAAGTAGTATATAGTATAAGTAAAATCTACTAAAGTAATAAAGAACTTATACCCCTTTTTATACTTTTTACTAATAACTAGTATACTAATAACTATATTATTCTTAATTAGCTTAATTATATTAGAGGTAATATAGTAAAAATAAGGATAATTAGTAAAAAGTATATACTTATATATATATATATACTTTTTATTATAATAGGCCTAATAGGTACTATTAGATATTAGTATATATTTAAACTCTATTAAATAAATAAAGGTATTAAGGTATATAATATATAAGAAGTTAACCTCCTATACTATACTAAATTCCTTATTATCTAAGTTACTAAAGATAAGGATATTACCTATAGAATAGTAAATATAAGTATATCCTAGAGGGCTAGTACTATTATTATTACTAGGTAGTAGAGGGGGAGGGGGACTAGCTACTATAGATATAATATAGTAAAGTTATAGTAGTAGAGTAAGAATTAGGTAATTTTAAAGTAGTAGTAGTAGTTTTTTAAGATAATTTAAGGTAGAATTATATAGGTAATTATATAAATATAAATATTAATAATATAAATATTAAAAAAAAAGAGAAGTTAGGCTATAGAAAAAAGAAAAAAATAATAAATATAATAACTAGTAATAAGTATAGGTACTAGCCTCTTACTAGTGCCTTTTAATATATTCTTATAATACTAGTATAAATTTAATATTATAATAACCCTTTAAATATAACTTAATTAGTAAAGTAAGCTATAATAGGCATATAATACTCTTAATTAGCTATAATAGGTAAGGGGATAGGGGGTATAGAGTAGTTACTAAGGTATATAGTAGGGGTAAGATAGTATATATTATATAAACCCTACTATAACCTAATAACCACCTTACCCTTAATATAGTTATATAGAAAAATTCTATAGGGCCTATATAGAAAATTCTATAAGACATATATAACCCTATATAATTATATAGCCCTACTATAGTAACCTATAATAGTACTATATATAGTATACTATTACTAGCACTTAGTAGTAGAATCCCTAATAGTGTAACTTATAGTACTATATAGCGTCCTATATAGTATTATAATAGGGAATAAGCAGGGGAGGGGCGTATATAATAGACTTAGGCTAAACGCCTATACCTAGTATTACTAAGCTATAGGCTAGTAGGTCTGCGCTAGGGGCGTAGACTATTAAGACCTATAAGTAGTAGCTAAGTATAGGGAGAACTATATTCTCCTCCTTTCCTTCTCCTTAAGAGAATTAATAACTATTATAATGCTTATATATAGATACTATAAGGCTAGTCCTTAACACTTTACTTATAATCTTCTTTATATAAAACTTATATTTTTTTAAAAAAAACTATATTAAGGGTTTAATAATACTTAAATAATTACTAATTATAAATTTATAACTAGCTATTATATTTAAAAAACTATATACTTTTTTAATATTATAATACTTTTTTTACTCTTAAATCTTTAAAACTTTATACTTTATAAGATTATAGCTAAATATATTATAAAAAAACCTTATAATTATTACTTTTTTTTAATATTAATAGCTTTTTTTATTAAAAATTATATAATTTATTAATTTAATATTAATTAAAACCTTATTAAGGTTTTAAATATACTTTATTATATAATATTTAATCTTTAAAAATACTTTTTTATTATTATATATATTATTAAAATCTTATATAATAATATTATTTAAGTAAAGATAATAGATTTTTAGTATAAGTTTTATTAGTATTTATATTATTATATATATAAATTATATAACTAAGTTAATAGTTTTTTAGAAAAGTATATATATTTTTAATAAACTAATAAGACTAAAGAAAGTTATTAAATTTTAGGTTTTAAAAACTAAAAGTACTTAATTATAATTAAAAAAGAAATCTAATAATAATAAAATTTTATATATTATAAAATCTTTAATAATCTTTTTATAAAGAGTATTACTATTCGCGTAGAGCTATTTTACTATTTACGCGGAGTCACGTGTCCCACATTCCACCTACACTAGCGCGGTACCTCTCTTTTAGTATATATACACGTAAAATATTATATACCTAAAAAGGATTACCTAAATAGCTAGATTTTTCGTTATTCTGGCTCTAATGTGTGTATAATTGTTAAAAATAGCGAAAATGCGTTTTTTTAAGCGAATTAGCGAGTATTAAGAGCCTATATAAGAGGCAGAGGCGGCGGCGGCGGCGGCGAGGAGGGGTTATGTTAAGGAGGGGTTATAGCAGATACGCAGAAATAATACTATTTTAAAAGATACTTCTAATTTATATATAATTTACCTATAAACTAAGGTACCTTAAAAATACATTAGTTATTAACACGTGACTCCGCGTGAATAGTAAAATAGCTCTGTATAAATAGTAATACTCTTTATAAATTAAAAGGATATTTATATCTCTAATTAATATTATATTAATATATATTATTAAGTTAATTAGTTATAAACCTTTATTTAGTTTAATAACTAAGAATATTAGATTTTTATAAAGACTATAACTTTCTTCTAAGATACTTACTTTTAGCCTTATTTTAAGTAACTAAATAAACTTTAATAAAATTCTCTTTAGAATTAAGATTAATTTTACTTATTAAAGCTTATAATTAATAACTTTTAACTTTTATAAAAGTATTATATTAAAGTTAAGTTAATTATTTTTTTAAAGAATTTAAGTTAATATAGTTTTTTTATTATAAAGTATTATAAAAAATATCTTTTATTTATTTTTAATTTATTTATTAATTTATTTTTTAATACTTTATAACTTTTTTTTATATATTTAAAAACCTTTTTTAATCTTTAAGAATTTACTTATTAAAAAGTTAGTATATTTATAAATAACTTTTATCTCTTTTTTTATCTTTTTTTACTTTTTCTTCTTTTACTTTAAATTACCTTTTAATATAAAGTTATTAAATATATCTAATAATTTTACTTTTACCTCTTTTTTTTTTATAAAAAGTAAAGACTTTAATTTTATTTTTTAATTACCTTTATAAATTAGTAATTATAGTTTTTTTATTTATTATAACTTCTTTTCTTTTAATAATTTAATATAAGGTTTTTTTAACCTTTTCTTTATTATTTTCTTCTAATTTAAAAATTATATTTTTTTCTTTAAATTCTCTTTTTAATATATCCTCTTTTTATATAAACTCTTAATTAATAACTATAATTTATATTTATAATAACTATTATCTAAACTTAAATAATTTATTAATAACTTTTTAAGTTATTAGTTTTATTATAAGAGTTATTATTTTAATATTATTAAACTATACTTATAATTTTATACTTTTTTAATTTTTAAAATACTTAAATATAATTTAAATAAATTTAATAAAAAGTATTTTTAAAATAAAGTTTATAAATACTAGTTTATTAGTTATATAAATTCTTTATTAAATAAATATATTTTTAAAGTATAATTATAAAAGTATAAATTTAATTATAATTATTTATTTATTAAAATAAAATATAAATATAATTTATTAAGGTTTTATAATAATTTTATATTTAATAACTAGTTTTTAGCTTATAATATTATTTTTTATATTAAAATTTATAAATACTTTTATTAATAAATACTTAAGAGTATTTACTTTAATATAAATAAAGGGTAAAGATTATTAAATAGTTATAATATATTTAGTATTAAAGATATAATATATATATATATTTTCTTATTTAACCTCTTAATTTATAATTCTTTTATTACTTAAGCTAGTAATTAGAGATTTTATACTTATAAAGATAATTTCTATACTTACTAGTCCTCTTATTTTATTTATAATTACTAGATACTCTCCCTTTTTTACTAATACTATAATGCTAAGTTTTTTAGTGACTAGTGACTGGTGACTCAGGATACATCGGAGAGGAACCCACAAGGCTGGCTATGGTGGACCACAGCGGGCCACAGCATAAAGTACCAATCTACCTGGATCCGTATCCCCTGTCAATAGCCAGTACAGCTACTACAGCAGCCGTACAGTGGCCAGTACAGCCAGTACAGCAGCCGTATAGTAGCCAGTATAGCCAGTACAGCAGCCGTATAGCGGCTAGTATAGCTAGTATAGTAGCTGTACAGCGGCTAGTATAGCTACTAGTACTAAGTTACTAAATTTATAAGGAGTACTAGTAACTTATTTAAAGGTAAAGAAAGGGCTCTTTTTATCTATATAAGACGCCCTTATTAGAAAAGGTATTTTATTAACTAAGGTTAGATTATAACTAACTAGGGGGTTAACTAGGGTAATTAAAGTTATATAATTTTATAATAAATTATATAAAAAAACCTACTTAAGTTACTAGTTACTATAAGTTATAGTAATAATAAAAACTTAAGATTATAGTATAATACTATAATACTAAGTTTTTTAGTAACTAGTAACTAGTAACTTAGGATATATTAGAGAGGAACCCACAAGGCTAGCCACGGTAGACTATAGCGGGCCACAGTATAAAGTACTAATCTACAGATCCGTATCCCCTGTCAATAGCTAGTACAGCCAGTATAGCAGCCGTATAGCGGCCAGTACAGCCAGTACAGCTAGTATAGCCAGTACAGCCAGTATAGCCAGTACAGCCAGTACAGCTAGTACAGCAGCCGTATAGCGGCCAGTACAGCTAGTATAGCCAGTATAGCTAGTATAGTAGCTATATAGCGGCTAGTATAGTAGCCGTATAGCGGCTAGTATAGCTAGTATAGCAGCCGTATAGCGGCTAGTATAGCTAGTATAGTAGCTATATAGCGGCTAGTATAGCTAGTATAGCTAGTATAGCTAGTATAGCTAGTATAGCTAGTATAGCTAGTATAACTAGTATAGTAGCCGTATAGTAGCTAGTATAGCTAGTATAGCTAGTATAGCTAGTATAGCTAGTATAGCTAGTATAGCTAGTATAGCTAGTATAGCTAGTATAGCTAGTATAGCTAGTATAGCTAGTATAGCTAGTATAGCTAGTATAGCTAGTATAATAGCTATATAGTGGCTAGTATAGCTAGTATAGCTAGTATAGCTAGTATAGTAGTTATATAGTAGCTAGTATAGTAGCTATATAGCGGCTAGTATAGCTAGTATAGTAGCTATATAGTAGCTAGTATAGTAGTTATATAGTAGCTAGTATAGCTACTAGTACTAAGTTACTAAATTTATAAGGAGTACTAGTAACTTATTTAAAGGTAAAGAAAGGGCTCTTTTATCTATATAAGACACCCTTATTAGAAAAGGTACTTTATTAACTAGGGTTAGATTATAGCTAACTAGGGGGTTAACTAGGGTAGTTAAAGTTATATAATTTTATAATAAATTATATAAAAAAACCTACTTAAGTTATTAGTTATTATAAGTTATAATAGTAATAAAAACTTAGGATTATAATATAAGGTAGATTATTTATATTTTTATTCTTAGATAGTATACTCTTTAATTAAGACTATACTAATATTTATTAGAGTATTACTATGGATATAGTTCTATTTTACTAGGGACGTAGGAGCACGTGACGCTCTACTACTATACTAGTATGGTACCTCTATTTTTGTGTATATGCACGTAAAATATGATATACCGAAAAAGGATTACCTAAACAGCCAGATTTTTAGCATTCTCATCCACCTTAACTGCGATCGTTATTCTTACCTTCTTTCCCCCTAAACAACATCATAACAAAGCCTTAAATTCCTCCGCCGCCGCCGCCGCCGCCATCGCCATCGCCATCGCCGCCGCCGCTTCTTGCAGAGGCTCTCAACGCTCATCAATTCGCTTAAAAAACGCATTTTCGCTGATATATGTATAAGCTAGCTCTTCCAGGCCAACAGCACAGCGCTGGCGATGGCGGCGGCGATGGTGATGGCGGCGGCAGCGGCGGCGGCGATGGCGATGGTGATGGCGGCGGCGGCGGCGGCGGCGATGGCGATGGCGGCGGCGGAGGGGGTTGTGGCAGATAAGCAGAAAAAACCAAATACAGTACTATTTTTAAAGATACTTATATTTATGTGTAATTACTATAGAAAATAAGGTACCTCCTTAAATCTTAAGTAAGTAATCATATACTCCTATATCCCTAGTAAAATAGAACTTTATCCCTAGTAATACTTATTTATTATTAATATAGTATTATAAAAGGTATATTTAGAGGCCCCTTACTTTTTAATATATAAAGTAGTAGCTAATAGTCTTTTCTTAGCTTTTAAGCTTATAAGAATTATTAGAATTACTTTTATTTTCTTAATCTTTTTTATTATATTTAAAACCCTTTAAATAAGTAAATATCTTATTTTTAGGTTATATTATATAACTTCTTTTATTATTATATTTATTTTTTTTAATATAATATTATTTATAATTTACTATTATAAATTACTAATATTAAATTTAGTTTTACTTTTTAGGTTTTTATTTAAGTTAGGAAAAAAGCTTTTTTCTTATATAACTATAAATTTATAATTCTAAGGCTTAATAAATAAGTTATTCTTTTTTAATAAATTATTAAATATTTTAAATTATTTTTTAAAGTATAATTTAATATTTATTATATTAATAATTAAAGACTTTAACTAGTTTTTATAATTAAAATAAATAATATATATATTAAAACTATTAAGCTTTACTTTAGGTATTAGTTTTTTTTATTTTTTAAGTAAATAAGGCTAAGTATAGTTTATTTTCTTTTATTTTAAAACTTTAAAGACTAATTCTTATTTTAATATTCTTTATAAAGTTATTACTTATTTTATAAACTTAGATCTTAGTACTTTTAAAGCTTATAAGATAATAAGCTTTTAAATAATCTACTTATTTTAAAATTAATATAATAATTAAAGTAAAATAAGGTACTTATTTTTTAATTTAAAAAAGAGTATATATATACTTAAGTTATAAGTATAAAAATATATTATAATATCTATATTTATAAGGTTATAAATATTAAGAAAGTATCTTTATTTAAAGTAATATTAATAAACTTATTTTTTATTAGTTTTTATTATATTAATATAAACCTCTTATTTTTTAATATCTTAATCCTTTTTTATTTTTATATTATTAATCTTTATTAAAGCCTTATCCTTATTTTTAAGTATCTTATTATTTTATTAAATAAGAGTTTTTTAATTATTATTCTAATTTTTAAAAATATAAATTATTAAATCCTTTATCTTTTTTAAGAGCTTATATTACTTAACTAAGTTAATAGTAGGTTTAATATTTTATTTAGAGATAACCCTTATATTTTTAACTTTCTTTAGAAGTTCTTCTTTTATTTTTATTAGAATTTTTTAATTAATAACTTTCTTATATCTTTTATTTTATATAAATTAGATTTAGTCTCTAATAAAGTAAAAGATTTACTAATATATATCTTTATATATTAGTTTATTAAAGTATATAATATTAATATTATATTATTTTATTATATTATAATAAATAACTAATAGTATTACTAATTATAAATATCTTAATTACTTATTAAATATAAGAAACTTTTTATTTAATAATTTATAAAAATATTTATATTAAATAAATTACTTATTAATAATATAATAATTATTAATAAGTAATTATTTATTATATCTTAATAACTTAATCTAAAAACTATATTACTTTTTAATATTATATTTAAAATAATACTTTACTAAATACTTTTTAGCCTTTTTTTAATTATATTAAAATATAATTAACTTAATCTCTTTTATTAAGTAAAATAAAGTTATATTTATTAACTTATTAAGTTAGTATATATTTAAAATCTCTTTTATATTTAGTTATTTATTAAACTTCTTTAAAAACTTTATAATATTATCTTTATTAAACTTCTTTTTAAAAGTAATCTTTAGCTAAAAATTAATATAAATTAAAGTTATTAAAAGATTCTTATTATTAGTTAATTTAAAGAAGTTAAAGTTAAGATTAATAAAGTTCTTATTTTTAACTTTTTTATTACTCTTTTTTTTATAATATACTCTTTTATCTTCTTTTTTTTTACTAAAGTCTTTTTCTTTCCTCTTTTCTCTTAACTATTAATTCTTATATTTTTAAGACCTTAGTATTATAAATACTATAGTATAATAATAGCTTAATCCTAATCTATAGTTAGTCTATTTTTTAGATAGTAAGTTAAGATAAATATTATAAGATAATAATAAGTAATATTTATCTTTATAAAGAATTATTAAGAGTAGAACTCTTAAAACTAATTACTTAGAATTACTTAGATTAATTAGTAAAGATCTAGACTACCTAGCTATAGGAAATACCTCCTCCTTAAGTACTTATCTATCTCTTTACTATAGTCTTAGATTACTTTAGCTTACTCTATAATCTAATAATCTAGCTTACCCTTAGCTTACTACTAGCTTATTATAATTTATAATAATCTAATTATATAACTTACTTATCTTTTAGCTATATATAAGTACTTATTTAGTTACTTTTTTAGGCTACTACCTTAGTTACCTTATATTTCTATTAGTATTTATAATATTATACTCTTCCCTTATTAGTTTTATCCTTAAGGCTATTATATTTACCTTAGGTTTTATTTATATTATATTAATAGGTTTTTCCTCTTATATTATTATTATACTTTATTATATCTAACTATATATTTAAGCCTTATTTTACTAAAACTAAATAGTATCTTAAACTAGCTACTACTATTAAGGAGTTTAGAGTTAATATTATACCTTATTCTTTTTATTACTTAAGAAAGCTCTCCTATAAGATAATAGAAGGCGTTTCTTAGTATAAGGAATATATTTATTAAGGTTATTCTTATAATAGCTCCTAGGTGTTTTTAGAGTTTAGATAGTTCTTTTATTTAATAAGATATTAATAATTCTTATTATTTCCTTATATTTTAAGTATATTCTTAACTTTATATTTATTAGTATTATTAACTATAATTCTTATAGTAAGTATAAAATTATCTAGTACTTTCTTAAGTAATAATATATAAAATATTAAATAAATTCTTATTCTATTTAGTAATAATAGTTTATAATTAGTATTTAATAATTTTTATTTAATAAGAAATAGTCTAATTTTCTTCTAGTTAAGTTTATTACTAGGTTACTTTATCTTAATATTTTTATAAATAAAGTAAACTCTATATCCCTCCTTTAGAATTAGTACTAGTAATCTCTTTTTATTTATATAATATTTTATTTAATTCTATAAGAATATCTATTCTTATTATAAGTATTTTTATACTTCTATAATTATTTCTATATATACTATAACTACTAGTATATTTATAATATATACTATATATATATTAATAGTAAAGTTAAATTTATACTTTACCTTAAATAATAATATCTTTATATTATTAACCTTAGAGCTATTATAAGTCTATTATATAAATAGTAGCTATATTACCTAATTATCTTACTAATAATTAATATAACTTTATAGGTATTATTTTAGGATTTAGTTTAGAATCTTTATCTAATTATCTAACTATAAATAAAATACTATAAATAAGCCTTACTTAACTTTTATAGTTTTTATAAGGTATTTTTAAAAGTTAGATATAAATAACTTATTATAATCTAATATAAGCTTCTTTAGTAATCTATATTATACTATAATAGTCTTAAAGAATATATATACTAAGTCTTTAGTATTACTTAATTTTATATAAAGAATATAGTAAGTATACTTTATAAGTTTATTTATAATAACTAAGATATTATTATAAACTACTCTTATTATAAGTTTTTTTAACTTTAATAGTTTAATAATAAAGTCTATTATAACTATTTACTATACTTACTTTAGTAATAGTATTAGTTATAATTCTCTATAAGGTATATATTATAATACTTTTACTTTTCTATATATATTATATTTATTTATAACTTATTATACTATTTTCTTACTTTTTAAGAAGTTATATAATCTTCTTAATCTATTAATTATTTTCCTTATATCTTAATATTTATATAATAAGTATTTATATATTTCCTTAATAAGCTACTTTTAAAGTATACTAAGAATATATTAATATTTATTATATAAGAAGGTTTTCCCTTTTTTAATTAAATATAGTTTTATCTTTTAATTATTTAAGTAATTATCTTTTTTAATATATAATTTAATTTATTATATTTAAGTATTCTTTAACTTTACTCTTTAAGTTATACTAAGTTCTTAAGTACCTAGTACTAGGTTTTTACTCTTATTATATTTAAGTATTAGATATTTAATTAGTATTCTTTTTAATTTTAAATCTTCTTTTTAGTTAAAAGTATTTACTTTATTATTAAATATCTTTTTTTAGTATAGAATCTTAAAGTTATAGTCTATAAGGGTTTTATACTATTATATTTACTATTTATTAAATTCTTTTATAATAGTAAATAAGATAAAGTTCTTATAATTTAAATAAACTTTAACCTTATAATTTATACTTACTAAATAATATTATTATTTTTTAAATACTTAAATAATAACTATTAGTTTTTTATTATATATATTATAATTTAATTTTAGTTTATAAAGTTTCTTTAAAAGAAAAGTAACTAAATAAAGTTACTTTTCTTTATCTCTTTATTTAAATTATTCTTTAACTATAAAGTCTAAAGTATTAGTTTTAACTTTAAATAGTTTATTTAGATTAGCTATAACTAGAACTAGTTCTTTTAAGATCTTTTCTTTTAAGGTCTAAAAAGCTTTTTTTTTTT